>JAXQQM020076406.1:0-134453 GCA_034641835.2 Pinus albicaulis
AATGATAATATGGAGTTTAAACCTAGGATTAAGTGTTTGGTGATTGTTGTAACAATGGCACCAGTTATGGGATGTGTGGAAGTAATGGAAATTGTTCTTTCAAGGTGATCCAACACAATGATATCTTCAAGGATTTGTTTTTCTAACTTTTTTCATTTCTTTATAATTTGTTAATTTTTTATTGCAAGGGATTCTTGCCAAAGAAAGATTCTAGCAATGGATTTTCTTATCGAACACTATTAATTGAATATTGACCAATGCAACTTATAATGTAACTTTGAAATATAAATATATTTTTCAATATTATTAAAAAAATAATTTGCAAACATTTTATGGGACCATAACTTCAAGGTCATGTGGACAACTAAGTCACATACTTTATGCCATAATTTATGGATATTGTTGCAATATTCATGCATTATATTTAGATATTTGTGATGTCGAGGCTTACTAGTAGTAACCACATCTCAATTTATTAGTTCCTCCCAAAGAAATATTATAAGATTTCATTTTCCTATTAACCACTATTGATTTAGCTAACATTAGCCAATGTAGATTACAAATTTTTATGCAAATTTTCAAATAACACGATTTTTAACTTGAGTGGTAGGAATTGAGTTGAGAGGTCCTTTAGAAGACATGACTTTAGCAACAAATTTTCCTATTGGCTACTATTAGTTAGCATTGAACAATGCAACTTATAATGGTTTCAAGTGAAATGAATAGTTTGTGTTTTAAGACCAATATTAAAAAGATAAATTGTGTTTTTTTATAAATGTATAAATATGTATAAATGTATATAATTTCTTTTTGTTTTTTCTTTTAATTAATCCTAAGTTATTTTATATAACAATTCAATTCAAATAAAATACTCAGTGACTATTTAGGATTTAAAACTAGAGTAGTTTAGTTATTAATATTTTTGTCCTTTTCATTTGAACTTTGCAATACATTTTTTTTATATATTAGAGTTTTCAAATTATATAATTAAAACTTAAAGTTGCAAAAAAAATTTGTTGAATTTTAAGCAAATTAGCAAAAAATCACTGGAAAAGAATACAAAGAAAAAAAAAAAAAAATAGGAAACAGTAACACTACAGCGTCAAAACTTAGATAGACATCAATGTAAAAAGATGAGTTTTAAAATTTAAAAATAACTCATTTTAAGATGCAATACGTATTTATTTACAAAATTTATATGTTAAAGAAGTACTTGACGTCACAACAACCAACCCTGTCCGGATTTAGTTTTTAAAATGTATAATAAAATATAACCGTTGGACGATTAAAGATCAAACATCTTTTAAACTGCATGGTGTGGAGATTATGTTTAAGAAAGACAATCTTGGTAAAAGGGTCAAATTTAGTTTAAAAAATCCATAATAAAATATAACCGTTGGACGATTTAAGATAAAACATCTTTTAAACTGGATGGTTTAGAGATCATGTTTAAGAAATAAAGTGTTGTTAAAAGCTAAGAAAGAAAATCTTGGTAAAAGCTATTCATCCACAATCCGCGCTCATTGCTTGAACACCGATACCGCGATTTATAGCCGATTTGGAGCGGGGGTCACGCAGTTTTGAAAATCCGAGGAGGCTGTGCAAGCAGTAGCGCTTCAATTTAAGGTACATTTTAAACATAGGACTAAGCAGGAGTCAATAGAATGCCTTCCGCGATGGAACATTAACATGCATTCAGTGAAAGAGACCGTCTGTTTGTGATCCGTTCAATTATGAAAGCCTGATACTCTGTTTAATGGGCGTTGTTTTATTGGCAATAGCCGTTCTTGAACTATTGGACATAAGTTGATGTTGCACTAGTAAAGAGGACAGTACTCAACAGATTTCTATTTCTCCTGACTTCCTCAACGTTCTTGAAGAACAATCTATGTTATTCAGCCCAAGCTATCTTTTACAATCTCAATCTTAATAATCGGATTACGTATTTTATTAGAGACGTTGTTGGCCATCAACATCCTCATAAAAAAAGCTTGTATATTATACTTTGCAATCGTGTTCCAAAGCTGATGGATAATATTTATTCTAACGCTCTTAGTACCATAATGAGGTAAAAATGTGGTTTAAAATCGTATGAAATATTGTGCCTGTAAACACTCTATGAAATATCACTAATTGTTGTTGTGTTCCTATAATATCAGGGTTTTTGAAACAAGTCTTCCGGATTAATCCCAAAGATACTTTGTGATTAATTCAAAAGACTTATATCAAAAAATGATGAATATCTGAAACTTGAATTCTGAGAATGTCAGGGTTATTTAAATTCAAAGAATGTAAGGGTTATTTGGCATTTTTAAAGGACTATCCTCTCCCACCAAACAAAGCATACCAATATACGGTTGGAGTTCGTGGCAACTATAAGCTGCTCGCGAATATGAATGTCACGTATATTTGTTTTATTTCTCATCATCTCCAGAAAATATCAAGCACACATGTGTGACATATCAATGATGCTTTGATGATCTGATTTCATTGTGGATATAGTTTTGCAGGGAAATGGTCAAACCATAATTATCAAATTCAAATTTCTTAAATAATTTATAAATATCTACAAATAAAATTTATAAATTTATTATTTTTAAGAATTATAAATTTATTTATTTCTATTATATTTTAATACCAAATTTATTGTTTTTCAT
Organism: Pinus albicaulis; assembly: GCA_034641835.2. Lineage (NCBI taxonomy): Eukaryota > Viridiplantae > Streptophyta > Pinopsida > Pinales > Pinaceae > Pinus > Pinus albicaulis. Next base: position 2,658 of record JAXQQM020076406.1, read on the forward strand.
ACAGATATATTTTTTAAATATATAAATAATTATTTACTATAATTTTTTTATATAACTTTTTATATTTTTATTTTTTATTTTTAAATATAAAATTTTGTATTAAAAATAAATCTTTTCAAATCCATTGCAATTTTGATTTCTAATTTTTCTATTTTATTTTTTAAATATTAAATTTTATATTAAAAAATAAATCCTTTTCAAATGCATTGCAATTTTGATTTCTATTTCATAGAGCATTTTAAATATAGAATTTGTTTTTATTAAATTTTATTTTAACATAAAATTCAGTACCGAATTCGAACTACCTCATTTTAACGTATTTTCGATATATTTTTGGACCAATACAGCGGAACTTGCTAAGTATGGGTCAAGCATAACAATTTCTTTGCAAGTTACAACCGAACTTGCTAACTATGGGTCAAACATATCAATTGATTTGCAAGGTAACAGTCAAACATATATATATTGAAATTTATATATATTTAACATATATATATTAATTTTTTAATAATTGATAATAATGATTTTAAAAGCATTATAATTTAATTAATTTTTATAATTCTTTATAATAATTTAAATATTTTAACATTTATCATATAATGATTATCAATATTTCTTATTCTTATTTTAATTTATAAGATAGATAATGTATTCTTAAACAAAGGTTATCATTGTTTTGGTTGACAATCGATATGGTACTAGAGAGTTTCCTATGTTTAGAACATATATACATCTTTATAAAATTGTATTTGTTCATTTTATCATTCCATTATATTTATAGTGGCATCTTATTATTTTATTATTTATGGGATTCATCAATTTTCCTAGGCACTAATTTTGTGAGAATAAGTATTCTTTGTGTATCTATACAAATTTATAAGTGGTTAGTTGTAACAAACACTGATAACTCTCTAAATCACTATTAAATATTTCTCACTAATAATTAGATAAAATGTTCACCAATTCATAGTGTAACCTTACTATAAGAATAGTAAGTTGCTTAACCATTAACAACCACTATTGTAGTACATTAGCATAAAACTGTATGATGTAACCTTGCAATCATTTCATTATCACTGTAGCCATCACATACTTGACATTATGAACACAACAACAAGAAAATAATTCAACATCATCAATCTGAAAAAACAATCAATCACACCATTGAACACTAATATACCCTGGAAACCCTGTAGGGTGAAAACTAGCAAATGTTTAATTTTATTATTAAACGCTCATGAGGGTGTTCACCCCTCACTGAATGGCTTATAATGGAGACCATCCCTTAACCATTGTTATAAATCTTACAAAGAAATAAACAAATATCTAGCTTAAAGAAATTACAATAATTATGATAGCATTTACTCACTAATCTTCATATCTTCATATGTTGGTGGCATGGATGTACCTACAATGTATCATCGTACAATGGACCTTCCTGCACCTCACACTCATTTGCACAAACCATTAATCATTTATCAGCCACCATGTTAAGCATAATATTTCTTTGCATTCGGGTCGGGTCGGGCCATTTCGTTCGAGGTCGCCCGTATCAGTTTTGCTAAGTTGTGACCACTCGGGTGCCTTGTGCACATTCGGGCGGCTTATTTTCCATTTTCTCCTTTGTGGAATTGCTTGGTTGGACGCGCCATGTCGTGTTGTGCGATGTCGCTCGACCAGGCGCGTTCGGGTCGGGTTGTTTCGTTATAGGGTGCCCGTATAAGTTTTTCTAGGTTGTGATCGCCTGGGTGCCTTATGCACGTTCGAGTGACCCATTTGACATTTTCTCCCTTCTGGCATCGTTTGGTTGGGCGTGTCATGTCGCGCCGTGTGAGGTCACCCAACCAGGCGTGTTCGGGCCAGGTCATTTCGTTCGAGGGTGCCCGTATCAGTTTTGCTAATTTGTGATCGCTCGAGTGCCTTGCGCACATTCGGGAGGCTCGTTTGCCATTTTCTCCCTTGTGGCATCGTTTGGTTGGGCGCACCGCGTTGTGCCATCTGAGGTCGCTCGACCAGGCCCGTTCAGGTCGGGCCAATTCGTTTGAGGGCGCCCGTATCAGTTTTTCTAAGTTGTGACCGCCCGGCTGATTTGTGCACATTCAGGTGGCCCATTTGTCGTTTTCTCTCTTGTGGCATCATTCAATCGGGCGCGCCGTGATGCGCCATGTGAGGTCGCTCGACCGGGCGTGTTCAAGTCGGGCTCTTTCATTCGAGGGCGCCCATATCATTTTTGCCAAGTTTTGACCGCCCGTGTGCCTTGGGCATGTTCGGGCGGCCCGTTTTCCGTTTTCTCCCTTGTGTCATCGTTTGGTCAGGCGCGCCATTTCGCGCCGTGTGAAGTCGCCCGAATAGGTGCGTTCGAGTTGAGGCATTTCATTTGAGGGCGCCTGTATCAATTTTGCTAAGTTATGACCACTCAGGTTCCTTATGCACGTTCGGGCAGCCCGTTTGCCATTTTTTTCCTTGTGGAATCATCCAGTCAGGCGCGCCATGTCACGTTGTGTGAGGTCAATCGACTGGGAATTTCCGGGTCAAGTCGTTTCGTTCGAGGGTGACCATTTCAGTTTTGCAAAGTTGTGACCGCCTGGGTCCCTTGTACTGCATGTTTGGGTGGCCCGTTTTTAGTTTTCTCCCCTGCAGCATCGTTCGTCATGTCACGCTGTGTGAGGTCACCTGACCGAGCGCGTTCAAGCTGGGTCGTTTCGTTCGAGGGCGCCCGTATCAGTTTTGCTAAGTTGTGACTGCCCAGGTGCCTTGTGCACGTTAGGGCGACCCATTTTCCATTTTCTCCCTTATGGCATCGTTCGGTCGGGCGCACCGTGTCGCGTAGTGTAAGGTCGCCCGACTACCCACGTTCGGGTCGGGCCATTTCGTTCGAGGGCACCTGTATTAGTGTTTCTAAGTTGTGACCACCTAGGTGCCTTATGCACGTTCAGGTGGCCCGTTTGCCGTTTTCTCCCTTGTGGCATCATTCGGTCGGGCACGTCATGTCGCGCCGTGTGAGGTGGCCGGACCGGGCACGTTCTGGTCAGGTCGTTTCGTTTAAGAGTGCCCGTATAAGTTTTGCTAAGTTGTGACCACCCGGGTCCCTTGTGCATGTTCAGGCGGCCTGTTTGCTATTTTCTCTGTTGTGGCATTATTCGATCGGGTGCATTATATCACGCCGTGTGAGGTTGCCCGACCGGGCGTGTTCGGGTCGGGTCAGGCCATTTATTTCAATGGCACCCGTATTATTTTTGATAATTTGTGACTACCCATGTGCCTTCTGCAAACTCGAGCAACCCATTTTTCATTTTCTCCCTTGTGGAATTGTTTGGTCAAGCGCAACGTGTGAGGTCGCTCGACCGTGCACGTTCAAGTCGGGTCGTTTCATTCGTGGGAGCCCGTATCAGTTTTGCTAAGTTGTGACTATCTGAGTGCCTTGTGCGTGTTCAGGTGGCTCATTTTTTGTTTGCTCCCTTGTGGAATCGTTTGGCTGGGTGCGCCGTGTCGCATCGTACTGTGAGGATGCCCGACCAGGTGCGTTCGTGTCGGGCCATTTCATTTGAGGGCGCCCGTATCAGTTTTTCTAATGTTGTGACCGTCCGGGTGCCTTGTGCATGTTTGGGTGGCCCGTTTTTCGTTTTCTCCCATATGGAATCGTTCGGTCGGGCAAGCTGTGTCGCACCGTGTGAGGTCGCCCGAACATGCGCATTCGGGTCAGGTCGGGCCATTTCGTTCGACGGTGCCCATATCAGTTTTGCTAAGTTGTGATCGTCCGGGTGCCTTATGCATGTTCGGGTGGCTCATTTGTTGTTTTGTCCCTTATGGCATCGACGTTCGTTCAGGCATGTCATGTCGTGCCATGTGAGATCGGCGCCCAACCAGGCATGTTCCGGTCGGGCCGTTTCGTTCGAGGGCGCCTGTATCATTTTTGCTAAGTTGTGACCGCCCGAGTCCCTCGTGCACGTTCAGGGAGCCCGTTTTCCGTTTGCTAAAAATCATCTTTATATCTCATGATGCTCTTAGGCTTATCCAAACTTGACATATTTTTCTATATAAGCAACTTAATGGATCTTTCTCTCTCATACATTAAGTTTATCTAGAATTTCATCTAAAAACTCTATCATGGAAGAATTATTTTAAGCAAGACTCTCATCTTCGAGTGTCCCATTTCTCAATACTTTGAATTCATATTTTTATTAATACAATATTTATTACATAAATGTTTTCATGCATACTTCAATATTAAATAAAAACAATGTTATCATTAGTAAGGATTATTAGAATTAGGTAGGGTGTTTGAGTGCCTCTCAAATCTCCTAATCCATTATACATTCATAAATGTGTTTTTAACGACAAGAAATCATAATCTCCCTAAAAAAATATAATAATTAGAGAAAAAAACTATTTCATTTATTAATTAATCTACCTTATATATAATGCTTATATTATAAATTATAAATTTTAATTAATTATATATATTATTTTTTTATAATTCATAAGAACAACTTGCTTACCAACATATATGATCGTCCACTCTCATCTGGACACTTACTATCACGCTTTAGCGGAATTGGCAATAATTACTACCTTGCTGACACATTCTAACTGAACTACCAATACTCACTAATTTACGAGTTCTTCGCTATGCACTATACTGCACTTGTATCCATTAGTATAGTATCATCCATTTGTTTAAAAATTATAATTTTTTAAAATTGATATAATGTTATTTTTTTTAAATATTTATTTATATAATTAATTTTTAAAATGTATGTTCAATATATTAAATTTAATTAAAAAAATTATTATAATAATATAAATTATTATGATTTTAAAATATATTAATTTTACAAATTATTATTGTAAAATTATTATTTTATATTTAAACTTTAAAATGTACTAAATTTTAAATTATACCATATAAATACAATTTCAAAATTACAGCCCAAAAAGATATTACAAACATAAAAGACTTATAAATCCAAAAGACATTATATACTATATATGGTTTAAAGTGAAATGGGTAGTTTGCGTTTTTACTATATAAATAAATTTTCTAAATTACAGCGCAAAAAGATATTACAAACATAAAAGAAGTATACATCCAAAAGACATTATATACTATATATGGTTTAAAGTGAAATGGGTAGTTTGTGTTTTAAGATCAATAAATTGTGTTTTCATAAATGTATATGGGTTGTTTTTGGTTTTATTTTTTTAACTGAGGCTAATTTTTTTTATATGGTAATTCAAATTAAATATAATATTTAGTGGCTATTTCGGATTTATTTAGGATTTCAAACCGTAGTTTAATTATTAGTGTTTTTTTTCTTTCCATTTGAATTTTGCAATACATTTTTTTATATATTAGTTTTTTTGCAAACTATATAATTATAATTTAAATTTAACCTTGCAAAACTGTTTTGGTGAATTTAAAGAAAATTAGCAAAAAAAAAAAAAAAAAATTTACCAAAAAAATATTAAAAAAATAAAATAAAATAGAAAACAGTGACAGTATCGCGTCAAAACTTAAATATACATCCATGTAAAAAATAACTTTTAAAATTTGAAAATAACAACTCGAAATACATATTTATTTCCTAATGCAATTTACAAAATTTATGTCAAAGGAATACTTGGACGTCCGAACAACGAAGCCAATCCGGTTCAAATTTAGTTTAAAAAGCTATAATAGAATATAACCGTTGGTTGATTAAAGATAAAACATCTTTTAAAGTGGATGGTGGGGAGCGTTGGTTGATTAAAGATAAAATATGTTTTAAACTCGGTGATGGAGAGATGCATTAAACCTTTTCCATTATATCTTAAACTTTTCAATCTAAAATAGAATTTCATCATTGCGCGGGTCACGTAGTTTTGAAACTCCGATGAGGTTGTGCAAGCAGTAGCGCTTGAGTTCAAGGTACATTTTAAAACAGAGGACTAAGCAACAGTGGAGAGAAGCAGAGTGCCTTCACGATGGAACATTCCCCTACATCCCAGTGAAAGAGACCGTGTGTTGGTGATCGGTTCAATTATGACCCTGATGATCGGTTTAAGGGACGTTGTTTTATTGACAATAGACGTTCTTGATTTGTGGACATCTGGACGTGTCAATAAGTTGATGTTCGCTTTAGCCGCCTCTCTCATATTCTTTTTTTGTCGCATAATGGCAAGGACAGTACTCAGCTATTTCTATTTCTCCTGGCTTCATCAATGTTCTTAAAGAAAAATCTATGATATGCAGCTGAAGCATTCTTTTACAATCTTAATTATCAGACTACAAGTTTTATTAGAAATGACTGCCTTTGAATATCATCCACGACGGGAGCTGGAAATTCTTTAATTATATTTAGGTTTTCATGCAAAAAGTTTAGTTTCATATTATTAATCCTCTGTCTTTATGCCAATGCGAAAAAGATTTCATCCAATTCATGTACTGTGGAGATTTCAAGTAATTAAGGACCTTTTTATCTACACTGAAATTTTCATGTAACTAAGAATATTTATCATTGTGTTCATGTGCAATACACTGAAATTTCCATATAATTCACAAGATATAGAAACTTAGATCGGGTCCTTATAAAATATGTCCTGTTATTCGCTGGCGATGGTGAAGAGCATTTCAGCCGAAGCTTCAAGCCTAGCCAAGCTGTGGCGAACTTTTCCGACTCAGAATCGCCGTCTGTTATAGGAAAAATCTAGCCCCAATTTCATGCCCATGGATTCCCACGGTTTTCCGACGTGGATGTCGGCCGGAGATCGAAGGCTTCTGCAAACCTCCAGAAGCACGGTGAAGCCGAACGCCGTGGTTACGAAGGACGGTAGTGGGAATTACACGAACATTACAGAGGCAGTGAATAAGGCTCCCGATAAGAGCGAGACGAGATATGTAATTCATATAAAATGTAACACCCCCAAGTTCTATGCTTTTCAAATTAGATATTTGAACATACATCCATTGGGGAGTGGACCCCAATGGATAATTATTATGTGGATATGGTTAAATACTTAATTATGAAAAATAAATAAAGTATTGTGCATGCACTATGACCAGATGAGAAAGTGAGATCACATGCCTAATCCATGAGGTAATGGAAAAGGAAAAAGACTTTCCCCAAATCTTTCAAAAATCCTTGAAAGAAATTATTTCTAATTTAGATTTTTGAGGAAAAATCTAAATTTCCCCAATGAAGAGGAGCAGTTGGGAAGAGGAGAAAAAGCCGGAATAAGTCGACGAAAAGCTTAAAGCCTTTAAAGAGTCCCGAATGGGAAGCCTAGGCAAGGCTAAACAGAATAAAGCAACCTCAAATTCTCGGACGCACTGGTGCCTGTGCTCGGGGAAAGCATAGCTTAAAATAAGCCGCCCGCAATAGATTGAGGCTACTTCTCCTGCTCGGGAGGATCTCTATTTCTGGGGTGAATCGGGATAAAGAGGGATTCTAAGGTTGGGAGGACTGGTCATAGTATTGATTGCATGTACACTTGGAGATTAAGTTGTTCAAAATATGTCCATGGTTTATGAAATTTTGATGGTGTCTATTGCGTGCTTGATAAATCAGATGTTATGGTCTATTATTTGTACTTGATAAATTGTGATGTTATGGTTCATTATGCAGTTTATGAATTGTCATGTTATGATGCATTATGCAAATGATAGGTTGATAAATTGTTAAGTAGTTCATGTAATGGTAAACCAACGCTAATGATAGCAGAGACAAATGGTTGGGTTGTATGGATGAGTATCTGGTAGTAATGAGGTTAGGGAGGACAGATAAATTGAATAACAAACCTGATAACCATGGATAGGTATAGCTTGCTACCTCTTAAAGAAATATTTAACTTCTGTGTGTATAAACAGGAAATGTTAACCAAACAGTAACCATGAATAGCAAGTGCCAAACAGCTAACTCTATCATAACAATACTTATGGCACAGAATTCACCGTAATCAATAGTAGAAAGTAGGAAACAACAACCCTCAGCTATGTACAATGGAAAGTAATTGTTAGAATTTTCAGTATTCTATTAAATGTAATCGTACACATATGGAAGTAGAAATTGAATTCTAAAAAAGTACGAGGATCAAACACTAGGGATTCTAAACTATCCAGTTCAGTATTCTCTACCTCCATTGGGTGAAGCAAGAGGATCTGTTTTCCTAGTTTTCCCCATGGAACAGTTGAATCTGTACCATAGTGTCGCCCATGTTGAACGGTTATAACCGAAAAATAAGGGGGAAAAGCCTATTGCAAAATCTATTGTGTGATAAAAGTTTGTGTCAGGAAAGATTATAAGCATGGGTAAAAATGCCATGAACTTATAGCCTACGTTTACCATCCATAGAAACTCTCACGGGAAAGTAGTTGGAGCGATGGTGGTTAACTAGTGGGATAGATGTATGCGAGGAGACATGCATACATGCCTCGATCTTTGAAACTTTAAAATATTGAAAATGTTATCAGGCCTGCAAACTGGGAAGTTTGAGTAAGGGGCCTAGTGATCATCTAGAAGCTGGACACAACTCTGAACAGAAAACCTGAGAAATACAAAGTAATATATGTAGATATATAAGTATATAAGTCTATAAGGGGAGTTCTAGCCCAAAGAAAATTCTCAGGGAAATTCTGGTATTTCATGGCTGTCTATAAGTACTGAAAAGAATCTAAACCCCGGATAACAGTCTGCACTTGTAAGTGATTCAGAATAATAAAAAAAAAAACTGTAGTGTTATAGTTGTAAGTGAGTTATGTCATATGGGTAGCACTCATCACAGGTTCAGTTGTCTTTCCCCAAATCAGGGTGTATGTAGACCTGTTATGAAAATGAAAAAAAAAAAAAGGGGTTTGGGAGACATGACAAATGGTATCGGAGCAAAGTTCAAAAATTGGGCAAGATATGTGCTCACAAAGGAATGGTTAACTGTTATAAAATTTTGAATATTAAAAATATTACTTCAAGTATATAAATATCTTGGATATACTTTCAGGTATACTTTCAGGTATACATGTAACAGATTTTGATGAGTAGAAATCTGTGATATGGGAGTAATATGAGTAGACTCATATACCAGAATGGTTAAACCTATAATAGGTTTAAAACTGGAAAACTGATAGCTTGCAGAAAAAGAGTCTTTCGATACTCGGACTATATATATATCCATGATGAAAAAAAATTATATATAAAAATAAATCTGTAAGTTACCATAATTTAAACCCTCACTAGAAATCTTCCAATTATGAGGGTAAGATCTTTAGTATGGGTAGAACATACAAAGAGAAAAAGGAACTTCTAGAGTTAAGAGTATGAAGTGGGATGATGCTCTTCTACTTATCCTCTATAGATGATTAGTTATCGCTTTGTCCCCTTTAAACACAAAAATGGTATACTACAAACTTTGAAATTTATGCTAGAGGAAGAACATTTCCAATATATAAGTTTTCTTATCTTATGTAGCCACTAGCTGATATTCTATACTCATAAGTATAATAGAGGATATTGTAGCAGAATTGTGGTAGAGCAAGAAAATACATTAGAACATGAATTTAACATGTTTCTAGATAAAAAGGTAAATTCTACTCTAAAGTAGTATAATAGCACTAAGGTATGCATGGTACATGGAAAAAAAGAAAATAAAGATGATGCTAGAAAAGAGTCATTCTAATATATATGAGAATTATGACAATTATAAGTGTATAGAATCCATCTTTAAATCTAATTTTGTCTAAAAATACTTCAAAAGAAAAGCAAAATTGAAGTGTAAGGACTATAGCACATGTATTTTTACTTCTTAGTAAATCCCAAAGAAAAGCTCCTTTATAAAAGAATGATAGTAATCATATCACTTATAGAGTAAGTGTATTATCACTTCATATCTAACCCTATAAATGAATATTAGGGAAATGGATTAAATCAGCGCTTAAGGTATACCATCCATTAATATATCGATTACCTTTATATAAACATCTAAATAAAACAAAGTGGGTGCATACCTATATATATATATTTTCACTAAGCGCCACCATGGAGCTCGGCATACCATGATTGTGTTATGTAAAAGTGAAAGGTAAATACAATATATATATATATATATTAAAACCTACCCACGAATATATGTAGATTGCTATGTATAAGAAATAGTGGTTATAAAAACGAACCCATAAACTACGCATGATCGCTATTGAAAAAAAAAAACAGGGAATGAACGAATAGTAGATTTACAGCAAGTCGTGGTAACATAATTAAAAGTTGTGGTTATATTAAGCGCGCGCATCGTGATGTACCGACAGGTACACCCTACGACACCTGGTGATTCGTTCCACATTAAATACAAAACGAGAATTTAATATACACAGAACGAAAACATAACGTGGAAAAATAATAGAGTTATAAATTGAATAATCACACAGTAACGTGACAATCGGCCCAACTCGGATTATAATTATTCTGAGACCCCGTGTAGTCACCGAGAGCGGACTTCGTGGTTCCGCCCTGCATATTAGTTCTGTGTAAGTTAATTTGGTTCCTCGGACACGCTGTGAGATATATCGTTTAAGTCATACAGAGAGATGACCTTACCTTCATTCTCACATGAATGCAGTCAGGATTATCACGCCAATCTGATCACAGAGAAAGATTGTGTTAGTGCAGTGGTATCGATGAAAGATTCGATTTAATAATTTTTCCGCCTTAGAATGAAATAAATCAAACTGAACCATAGATAGGAAACCGGTATGCGATACGCTGGACCACCGGGCCGAGAGAGGCTGGTTTTTTTAAAGAAAAAAAAAAAAAAACACAAAATAAAGGTGGGACAATGGACATGCCATTAAACCCTTTAGTGTCCAGCATGTATTAACCAGATGCACTAATAGACCCGAACCACTGTGCGATGGAGCACAAAGGCCGAACCTCGCCTTGTTACAAGAGCAGTTAGTAACTGTAACCACGACTAATAGAGCTATTGAAACAAGGCCTGCATATCAGACCATCACAAACGCTGACTTGATTAACATCTGGATAAATGCCTGCCAGTCGTGATATAGAGTCAGAATAAAATACAAATAAAACCAAACACAGCCGCACGATGAATACAGAGAACAGAAAGGGGTGAATAAATTGCAGGCCAGCGTTAGGGAAATCACCCTGGATAACATATGATCTTTAGGATGACGGATCAAGGAATCTTGAACACGTTAAACGACATGCGGAACATCTGCAACGCATTCGTGAAATCATCAGTAAAGGCGACACCAAAACAGTGATGATAAAACAATAAAATGAAACTTACTGAGCATAAAATAAATGATGAACATATTCTACGACGCAGGGCATCCTTACTCAGCTGAAAGCAGAAGAGGATCGCCCAGGTATGATGCGAATCGGGGAGGCGAGTTCAGCAACCTCTTCACCTATAAAAAAAAGGGAAACCCTAAACCAAAGATATGAGGGAAACGAACAGTAAAGCTGTTCGAGGCAGGGAGAGGTTAATAATGGGAGCAAACCCTAAGGCGAGGTCGAAACCCGTACTAATAAAATCCTGCTCAAGGATTTGCTCGGTTACCTCCTGTAGACTAAAGTTTTACGGGCTGAGCCGCAACGTGGTACCTTCTGCCAGTTTAATAGTATTTTAACTCTGCGCTCAGGGTACCTGGGAAGCGGGTTGCATGCGCAGGTTCCCGTCGAAAAGACCTCCCACCTCCCTCCCTTCCAGCTGTTGGCGAGCCAAGCCGTCAGTACTGAGACTGTTGCGTAAAGTTTGAAAAATCTCTGCACCGTCAGGAACCTGGAATCCATCAACGGAGGCGGGGCGATCTGTTGTGGTACCAATTCCTGTGGACGGCCACGAAATGTCAAAATCCATGAGCCCTCACCTGCAAAACTAAACCGAAACCATAAAATTATCAATACGTGCGAGTATAGCTGTACACGAGCCCTACGCCGTTTAGGGTTTCGACCGAGCTATAATCCGGTGGAAGTGGTAATGGAAAACCAGTTTTTGCTTACGATCAAACGGTCTCAATACCACCCGAAACGAGTAAAGAATCAATGGGGCATATAGTATTATTATATGATGCATCTGATATAGTACGTGCGACGGAAAGTCGCGTAAGATTCCAATGGAATATTAATTGGGTCCCTTTTTAAATAATACTCACATGCATAGGTAACGCTTTTCATGTATTTATTCCAAAAAGGTTGTTTGACTTACATAGAGTATGCATATACAACGAATAGGAATATATAGATATGAATACAACTAAACCGATACGCATGGATATATAACCATGGAATTAATACATCTCCATATTAAAATATATCCATAGAATTAATAAATGCAAGAGTATTTATATAAAAGGATTGTGCACATATATATAGGATATATATATATATATATAAATATATATATATATATATAAACACCTATAATATAAATAGATGGTACTTGCCCTCATGAGTGAGGCTCTGCAACCTCATCGAATACCACAAAAAAAAAGAAAAACCACGTTCCCACGCAAGCCACGCTTGAATACAGTGCAATGCGTGTATTGGGATCACGGATGGGCGCAGGAAAAAGAAAAAAAAATATAAACCATGGTATATGGCAATCCCTTTTGGAAGGGTACGCCGGTCTGAAACCCTAAATTCATTTACAGTTACGAAGGAAGTATGCACGGACTGCACTGTGATACGCCGCGATCTATCCTGCGAGCAATAACACGAAATCACAATAACTGGTTCCGAATTAGGGTTTGAAGAATAGCTATTGGGATTGAATCACGTTATGTATCGATTCAATGTATAAACATTGGGAAATTAATTAAATGGCAGGTAACATATGCATAGACGCTTTACTCATATGTTATTGCCAAGGTATATCCCCTCCATGAATGATCAATTTTTGAATTATACGATTTTCATATAGCTAGGCGTATACCATGGTTATATAATTACCTCTATTGCGTGCTTATAGGTGGGAACATTCAAAAAAGAAAAAAAAAAATTGTGTGCAAGAATATATATCCATAGAGAAATTAATCTTCAGGATAAGGTTAAGAAATGGATATACGAAATTAAAACTGAAGGAAAAAGTTGGGGGGTGTTAAAACACCTAAAATGGAATCTTATTGATATTCCTTATAACAATAAGTTGATTAGAAGCATGAAAAGATATAAATGAATAATTGTGGGGTGATAATAGAGGAAGGTAGATAATAGAAAAATGACAATTTATATTTAATAGAGGTATGTTAAATATAAGTTGTAAATTCTTAATTAACTATGGAAAATATATATATATATAATAATAATCATTATCATGAGAAATGATTAAAATGAAAGAAATTGCATGTGGAGCATAAGTTAAATCTACAATTAACATTATAAATAGAGGTGATTTTGTTATAATGTTAACTTTGTTGAGGTTACTAGAAAAGTGGAATGACATATTTTACCCTATGGCTGAATTATTATTATTCTAATTAGGGTGAAAGTAGTAACAAACCCTACGGATGCATGGAAAACAACGAAGTGGTTAAATGAGTAAATGGAAGATGTATCCTATAAATAAGGCATGTATACTGCAATAAAAAGAAAAGAAGATTGAAGTACCAGTTTTAATTACAGTTAAATGGGTGAACTAGTAATTGTGGAACCATTACATTGAGTTAGGCATGAATGAATGAAGGGATAACTTAAAAATTTTCCTGATGATTTACTTAAGGAAGAATATTCTTGTAATAGTGGAAGAATGATTTCTTAATTATCTTATTCTTCCATGGAAATAAATTATATTTTCAAGTTGATATATTATAGATAACGAGTAATAGAATTGGAAAAAAATATGGGGAAGTGATATTTCTCTCATAAGGAAAAAAAAAAAAAAAAACAAATATAGATAAAAGCATGAGAGATTTATGGGGTGCTTTTATTAAAAAAAAAATAAAAATAAATAAAATAAATAAAAAAAATTAGAATGCTTTTATGCATTAGAAAAGAAGGAATTCTTTTATGATTCAGGAAAAAGTTGGAACACTTTTAGGATTAATAAAATCTATTCTATTTTATTATATAAGCCTATGAGAAAAATAGAAGAGAAGAACTAGCAAAGCATGAACATACAATTAAGAGTAAATGCATAAATTCTGGTGAGTCTTTGAAAAAAGGGGAAACTGTGTCAAAATTATTTTTGGCATTATCAAGTATTAATTGTGAATATGATGAATTATAGAAATTACATTTATCACCAGAAAAGGAAACATGTATTCACACTATAAAATTTTGTGGTGTAAATTTTATTAAAGTTAATTTTCTTGAGTCTTAAATTCAAAGAGAGAGAAATGATGTGAAAACATACAGCTACAAACCAAGAGAAAAGAGGATGAGCTGTATTTTGGACGTGGGTGTGGGGGAAACCCATCAGCTCCAAATTTGTTCACTTAAGTTTTGAACTAGTGGATACAATTTCATGTGAGAGGTAAGCATGGAATTGTAGAGATTATTAATGAATCTAGTTGTTACTAATTAAATTGATTAACTAACAAAAGAAACAATGAAAAGATACTAGAAGTACAACTATAAAATGAGAAAGGATAAGCATAACCATGCATATGATATAATTGTTTTCTCTCATTTATGAGTACTAATGGAAAAGCTGAAAAAATTGTTTAGCCAAGTGTGTAACAGGAAACTGGGCACTCTGGAAACAAAGAGGAAAAGGGTGAAGATAAATCACCTAGAAAATCCAGAAAAGCTGAACTGAACCAAGTGGTGCGAGGAAAGAATCTCACTGAAAAACAAGAAAGGATAAGTAGTGTATTAAAAGTGCACTAAACTATTATGAACCTGAACGGTTTGATTAATAACTGAATGTCTTAAGTTATTGAAATGCAGAATGCGGTTGTGAATTTTCAATTATATGTACCTGATATTACTTACATTGGTATGAATTGTGGACAGAGAAACCAGAATAAAAGATCTTCCAAACGGACTTCTTGTAAAGAAGTAGGAAGAAAACCAACTGCATAAGGCATCAGTAAATAGAGTGGAGGCAGGAGAGTACTCTGTTGGAAACTAATGGCTTATAAATTAGCCCTACCATTGTTTATTACATTTCTTGATATATTTCATGTATCCTTGTTGGAAAAGAAAATTTATAATTTTTACATGATGCTTCTCACATGATTGATTTGAAATGTGGTCCAGATGGAACCAGAAGAGGAATTTCCTTCCAGAGTCGCTTCAAAGATGAAAGCGAGAAGGAATTGAATTGCGAAAACAAACAGTAGCTAGAGTAAAGGTGCAGTGGAGCACTTTACTGCTGAAAAGCTACATGGAACAGAGAAGCTAAGATGATGGAAAAGCATTCATAATTATGTTAAAAATAAACTAAGTAGATAGTTGGCAACACCGAGGACGGTGTTTATTTTCAGAGGGGGAATATGTAACACCCCCAAGTTCTATGCTTTTCAAATTAGATATTTGAACATACATCCATAAGGGAGTGGACCCCAATGGATAATTATTATGTGGATATGGTTAAATACTTAATTATGAAAAATAAATAAAGTATTTTGCATGCACTATGACCAGATGAGAAAGTGAGATCACATGCCTAATCCATGAGGTAATGGAAAAGGAAAAAGACTTTCCCCAAATCTTTCAAAAATCCTTGAAAGAAATTATTTCTAATTTAGATTTTTGAGGAAAAATCTAAATTTTCCCAATGAAGAGGAGTAGTTGGGAAGAGGTGAGAAAAAGCTGGAAAAGCTGAGGAAAAGCTTAAAGCAGCTTTAAAGAGTCCCAAAATGGGAAGCCTAGGCTAAACAGAAATAAAGCATCCTGAAATTCTGGACGCAGAATTGGAAACAGGCTTGGGGAAAGCACAGCTTAAATAAGCTGCTCCAGAACAGATTGAGGTTAGTCTGTTCTGGGAGGATCTCTGCTCGGGGGTGAATCCTGGGAGATAAAGAGGATTCTAAGGTTGGGAGGACTGGTCATAGTAGTGGATTGCATGCATAACTTTGGAGATTTCTGTAAGTTGAATTAAACATGTCCATGGTTTATGAAATTTTGATGTTATGGTTCATTATGCAGTTGATAAATTGTGATGTTATGGTTCATTTTGTAGTTGATAAATTGTGATGTTATGGTTCATTATGCAGTTTATGAATTGTCATGTTATGATGCATTATGAAAATGATAGGTTGATTAATTGTTAAGTAGTTCATGTAATGGTAAACCAACGCTAATGATAGCAGAGACAAATGGTTGGGTTGTATGGATGAGTATCTGGTAGTAATGAGGTTAGAGAGGACAGATAAATTGAATAACAAACCTGATAACCAGGGATAGGTATAGCTTGCTATCTCTTAAAGAAATATTTAACTTCTGTGTGTATAAACAGGAAATGTTAACCAACCAGTAACCATGAATAGCAAGTGCCAAACAGCTAACTCTATCATAACAATACTTATGGCACAGAATTCACCGTAATCAATAGCAGAAAGTAGGAAACAACAACCCTCAGCTATGTACCATGGAAAGTAATTGTTAGAATTTTCAGTATTCTATTAAATGTAATCGTACACATATGGAAGTAGAAATTGAATCCTAACAAAGTACGAGGATAAAACCCTAGGGATTCTAAACTATCCAGTTCAGTATTCTCTACCTCCATTGGGTGAAGCAAGAGGATCTGTTTCCTAGTTTTCCCCATGGAATAGTTGAATCTGTACCATAGTGTCACCCATGTTAAACGGTTATAACCGAAAAATAAGGGGGAAAATCCTATTGCAAAATCTATTGTGTGATAAAAGTTTGTGTCAGGAAAGATTATAAGCATGGGTAAAAATACCATGAACATAGCCTCTGTTTACCATCCATAGAAACTACTGGGAAAGTAGTTGGAGCAATGGTGGTTAACTGCGTAGGGATAGATGTATGCGAGGAGACATACATCTATACCTCGATGCTGAAACTTTAAAATATTGAAAATGTTATCAGGCCTGCAAACTGGGAAGTTTGAGTAAGGGGCCTAGTGATCATCTAGAAGCTGGACACAACTCTGAACAGAAAACCTGAGAAATACAAAGTAATATATGTAGATATATAAGTATATAAGTCTATAAGGGGAGTTCTAGCCCAAAGAAAATTCTCAGGGAAATTCTGGTATTTCATGGCTGTCTATAAGTACTGAAAAGAATCTAAACCCCGGATAACAGTCTGCACTTGTAAGTGATTCAGAATAAAAAAAAAAAAAACTATAGTGTTATAGTTGTAAGTGAGTTATGTCATATGGGTAGCACTCATCACAGGTTCAGTTGTCTTTCCCCAAATCAGGGTGTATGTAGACCTGTTATGAAAATGAAAAAAAAAAAGGGGGTTTGGGAGACATGACATAAAAGCAGGAGTTTATGCAGAGAATGTGGAGTTGCACAAGAAGAAAACTAATATCATGTTTGTTGGAGATGGAATGGATGTCATAGTGGTGACAGGGAATCGAAATGTGAAGGACAATTTCACAACCTTTCATTCTGCAACTGTTGGTAAGTCCTCTAATTTGTGGTCTCTGTGGTCACATATTTACTAAATTAAGTATATGATAGCGAACAGTGGTGCCCAAAGAGAATTAATAGATCCATGAAAGTGTGATTGAAATTATGAACGCTATACCGATGAGGAATTTTCTCTCACTCTAACGCCAAAGGCCCAGCAGCTAGACAAATTTCTTTTGAAAAGGAGACCAGCGACAAGAAACCAAAATATTTCTCCTGACCTCCTCAACGTTCTTGAAGAACAATCTATGTTATTTAGCCCAAGCTATGTTTTACAATATCAATCTTAATAATCGGATTACGTATTTTATTAGAGACGTTGTTGGCCATCAACATCCTCATAAAAAGAGCTTGTATATTATACTTTGCAATCATGTTCCAAAGCTGCTGGATAATATTCATTCTAACCCTCTTAGTACCATAATGAGGTAAAAATGTGGTTTAAAATCGTATGAAATATCGTGCCTGTAAACACTCTACGAAATATCACTAATTGTTGTTGTGTTCCTATAATGTCAGGGTTTTTGAAACAAGTCTTCCGGATTAATCCCAAAGATTAAAGATACTTTGTGATTAATTCAAAAGACTTATATCAAAAAATGATGAATATCTGAAACTTGAATTCTGAGAATGTCAGGGTTATTTAAATTCAAAGAATTTAAGGGTTATTTGGCATTTTTAAAGGACTATCCTCTCCCACCAAGCAAAGCATACCAGCCTTCTAGTTGGAGTTCGTGGCAGCTATAAGCTTCTCGCAGAGATATGAATGTCACGTATATTTGTTTTATTTCTCATCATCTCCA
Organism: Pinus albicaulis; assembly: GCA_034641835.2. NCBI lineage: Eukaryota > Viridiplantae > Streptophyta > Pinopsida > Pinales > Pinaceae > Pinus > Pinus albicaulis. The sequence continues at coordinate 21,000 of JAXQQM020076406.1, forward strand.
GCAAATATCAAGCACACATGTGTGGCATATCAATGATGCTTTGATGATCTGATTTCATTGTGGATATAGTTTTGCAGGGAAATGGTCAAACCATAATTATCAAATTCAAATTTCTTAAATAAATTTATAAATATCTACAAATAAAATTTATAAATTTATTATTTTTAATAATTATAAATTTATTTATTTCTATTATATTTTAATACCAAATTTATTGTTTTTCATACAGATTATTTTTTAAATATATAATTAATTATTTACTATAATTTTTTTATATAACTATATATATATATATATATATATATTTAAATATTAAATTTTGTATTAAAAATAAATCTTTTCAAATCCATTGCAATTTTGATTTCTAATTTTTCTATTTTATTTTTTAAATATTAAATTTTATATTAAAAAATAAATCCTTTTCAAATGCATTGCAATTTTGATTTCTATTTCATACAGCATTTTAAATATAGAATTTGTTTTTATTAAATTTTATTTTAACATAAAATTCAGTACCGAATTCGAATTACCTCATTTTAACGTATTTTCGATATATTTTTGGACCAATACAGCCGAACTTGTTAAGTATGGGTCAAGCATAACAATTTCTTTGCAAGTTACACCCGAACTTGCTAACTATGGGTCAAACATATCAATTGATTTGCAAGGTAACCGTCAAACAAAGTGAGAATAAATGTATTAATATATATATATATATATATATATATATATATATATACATATATATATATATATATATATTAAAATTTATATATATTTAACATATATATTAATTTTTTAATAATTGATAATAATGATTTTAAAAGCATTATAATTTAATTAATTTTTATAAATATTTTAACATTTATCATATATTGATTATCAATATTTCTTATCCTTATTTTAATTTATAAGATAGATAATGTATTCTTAAACAAAGGTTATCATTGTTTTGGTTGACAATCGATATGGTACTAGAGAGTTTCCTATGTTTAGAACATATATACATCTTTATAAAATTTTATTTGTTCATTTTATCATTCCATTATATTTATAGTGTCATCTTATTATTTTATTATTTATGGGATTCATCAATTTTCCTAGGCACTAATTTTGTGAGAATAAGTATTCTTTGTGTATCTGTAGAAATTTATAAGTGGTTAGTTGTAACAAACACTGATAACTATCTAAATCACTATTAAATATTTCTCACTAATAATTAGATAAAATGTTCACCAATTCATAGTGTAACCTTAGTAGAAGAATAGTAAGTTGTTTAACCATTAACAACCACTATTGTAGTACATTAGCATAAAACTGTATGATGTAACCTTGCAATCATTTCATTATAACTGTAGCCATCACATACTTGACATTATGAACACAACAACAAGGAAATAATTCAACATCATCAATATGAAACAACAATCAATCACACCATTGAACACCAATATACCCTGGAAACCCTGTAGGGTGAAAACCAGCAAATGTTTAATTTTATTATTAAACGCTCGTGAGGGTGTTCACCCCTCACTGAATGGCTTATAATGGAGACCATCGCTTAACCATTGTTATAAATCTTACAAAGAAATAAACAAATATCTAGCTTAAAGGAATTACAATAATTATGATAGCATTTACTCACTAATCTTCATATCTTCATATGTTGGTGGCATGGATGTACCTACAATGTATCATCGTACAATGGACCTTCCTACACCTCACACTCATTTGCACAAACCATTAATCATTTATCAGCCACCATGTTAAGCATAATATTTCTTTGCATTCGGGTCGGGTCGGGCCATTTCGTTCGAGGTCGCCCGTATCAGTTTTGCTAAGTTGTGACCACTCGGGTGCCTTGTGCACATTCGGGCGGCCTATTTGCCATTTTCTCCTTTGTGGCATTGCTTGGTCGGGCGCGCCATGTCGCGCCATGCGATGTCGCCCGACCAGGCGCGTTCGGGTTGGGTCGTTTCGTTATAGGGTGCCCGTATAAGTTTTTCTAGGTTGTGATCGCCTGGGTACCTTATGCACGTTCGAGCGACCCGTTTGACATTTTCTCCCTTTTGGCATTGTCCGGTCGGGCGTGTCATGTCGCGCCGTGTGAGGTCACTCAACCAGGCGTGTTCGGGCTGGGTCATTTCGTTCGAGGGTGCCTGTATCAGTTTTGCTAATTTGTGATCGCTCGAGTGCCTTGCACACATTCGGGAGGCTCGTTTGCCATTTTCTCCCTTGTGGCATCATTTGGTCGGGCGCACCATGTTGTTCCATCTGAGGTCACTCAACCAGGCCCGTTCAGGTCAGGCCAATTCGTTTGAGGGCGCCCGTATAAGTCATTTGTGCACGTTCAGGTGGCCCATTTGTTATTTTCTCTCTTGTGGCATCATTCAATCAGGCGCGCTGTGATGTGCCATGTGAGGTCGCTCGACCGAGCGTGTTCAAGTCGGGCTCTTTCATTCGAGGGCGCCCATATCATTTTTGCCAAGTTTTGACCGCCCGTGTGCCTTGGGCATTTTCGGGCGGCCCATTTTCTATTTTCTCCCTTGTGTCATCGTTTGGTCAGGCGCACCATTTCGCGCCATGTGAAGTCGCCCGACTAGGTGCGTTCGAGTTGAGGGATTTCGTTTGAGGGCGCCCGTATCAATTTTGCTAAGTTATGACCAGTCAGGTTCCTTGTGCACGTTCGGGCGGACCGTTTGCCATTTTTTTCCTTGTGGCATCGTCTAGTCAGGCGCGCCATGTCGCGTTGTGTGAGGTCAATCGACCGGGCATGTCCGAGTCAAGCCGTTTCGTTTGAGGGTGACCATTTCAGTTTTGCAAAGTTGTGACCGCCTGGGTCCCTTGTACTGCACGTTTGGGTGGCCCGTTTTCAGTTTGCTCCCCTGCGGCATCGTTCATCATGTCACGCTGTGTGAGGTCGCCTGACCGAGTGCGTTCGAGCTGGGTCGTTTCATTCGCGGGCGCCCGTATCAGTTTTGCTAAGTTGTGACTACCCAGGTGCCTTGTGCACGTTAGGGCGACCCATTTTCCATTTTCTCCCTTGTGGCATCGTTCGGTCGGGCGCACCGTGTCACGCCGTCTAAGGTCGCCCGACTACCCACGTTCGTGTCGGGCCATTTCGTTCGAGGGCACCTGTATCAGTGTTGGTAAGTTGTGACCACCTAGGTGCCTTGTGCACGTTCGGGTGGCCTGTTTTCCGTTTGCTCCCTTGTGGCATCATTCGGTCGGGCACGTCATGTCGTGCCGTGTGAGGTGGCCGGACCGGGCACGTTCTGGTCAGGTCGTTTCGTTTAAGGGTGCCCGTATCAGTTTTGCTAAGTTGTGACCACCCGGGTCCCTTGTGCATGTTCGGGCGGCCCGTTTGCTATTTGCTCTGTTGTGGTAATATTCAATCTGGTGCATTATATCACGCCGTGTGAGGTTGCCCGACCGGGCGCGTTCGGGTCGGGTCAGGCCATTTATTTCAATGGCACCCGTATTAGGTTTGATAAGTTGTGACTGCCCGGGTGCCTTCTGCAAACTCGAGCAGCCCATTTTTCATTTTCTCCCTTGTGGAATTGTTTGGTCAAGCGCACCGTGTGAGGTCGCTCGACCGTGCACGTTCAGGTCGGGTCGTTTCATTCGTGGGCGCCCATATCAGTTTTGCTAAGTTGTGACTATCTGAGTGCCTTATGCATGTTCAGGTGGCTCATTCTTTGTTTGCTCCCTTGTGGAATCGTTTGGCTCGGTGCGCCGTGTCGCATCGTACTGTGAGGATGCCCAACCAGGTGCGATCGTGTCGGGCCATTTCATTTCAGGGCGCCCGTATCAGTTTTACTAATGTTGTGACCGTTTGGGTGCCTTGTGCATGTTTGGGTGGCCCGTTTGTCATTTTCTCCCATATGGCATCGTTCGGTCGGGCAAGCCGTGTCGCGCCGTGTGAGGTCGCCCGAACATGCGCATTCGGGTCGGGTCGGGCCATTTCGTTCGACGGCGCTCATATCAGTTTTGCTAAGTTGTGATCGTCCGGGTGCCTTGTGCATGTTCGGGTGGCTCATTTGTTGTTTTGTCCCTTATGGCATCGACGTTCATAGTGAATAGGGAATTACATGAACATTACAGAGGTAGTGAATAAGGCTCCCGAGAAGAGCGAGACGAGATACATAATTCATATAAAAGCAGGTGAATAAGGCTCCCGAGAAGAGCGAGACGAGATACGTAATTCATATAAAAGAAGGAGTTTATGTAGAGAATGTGGAGTTGCACAAGAAGAAAACTAATATCATGTTTGTTGGAGATGGAATGGATGTCACAGTGGTGACAGGGAACCGAAATTTGAAGGACAATTTCACAACCTTTCGTTCTGCAACTGTTGGTAAGTCCTCTAATTTGTGGTCTCTGTGGTCACATATTTACTCAATTAAGTATATGATAGCAAACAGTGGTGCCCAAAGAGAATTAATAGATCCATGAAAGTGTGATTGGAATTATGAACGCTATACCGATGAGGAATTTTCTCTCACTCTAACGCCAAAGGCCTAGCAGCTGGACAAATTTCTTTTGAAAAGGAGACCAGCGAAAAGAAACCAAAATATTGCACCACTTGTTGATTGACAGACACTTTATTAAGATGACAATCAACCAAATGCAATATTTGAGGTTAAATTTGTCTCTTTAAGTTGTTTCTTTCTGGTAATTACAGTTGGGTGCTTGCTTTTTCGCTGGCAAGAAATTGGCCTCTCTGCGTCAGTATTGCCTTTTTGCAGGAAATACAATTGCCAAGCACGAAAATTTCCAGTATAATTTAAATAGGTTCAATGTTTAAATTTTGAATAGGTTCAATGTTTAAATTTTGAATAGGTTTAATGTTTATTGGTTAAGAATATATAGTTTGAGTTCATTTAATAGTTAAAAGTATGTGTTTTTTTTAAAAGGATGTAGGTTTGAAACCAGAAAAGTAGGATACGTTTGTTTTTAGTAGATTTAGCAGTCAAATCACTCAGCAAAAGTGGATCTCTTGTCTTATAAACAAAAAGTTTAATACACCAATTTAGTGTCTAATCGAACCATAACCTTTATTATTATTATTATTATATCTTCAACAATTTAAAGATGATTGTTTCCAATAGCTTGGTATAATATATATTTCTTTTTAAAATAGAATAATTTTAAATGTGAAAAGATAGAATGTATACCTTTTAACATATTTTAATAATCATATCTTAGTAAATAGGAAGTCAACATATTTTAGGAATACATTAATAAGGGGGAAATTCTCCTGTAGCAAATAGGGGATCTCAGACAGTGTTGAAGTTAATAATCATATCTTAGTAAAGAGGAAGTCAACATATTTTAGGAATACATTAATAAAGGGGAAATTCTCCTGTAGAAAATAGGAATACCATTTAGATTTAGAATAATGATTACAAAATAATTTCCGTTTATGTCATGAAATTTCTCGGGATCCGAGACATTGTTGAAGAAAGATTCAATAGTGCGTTTACATTTTTTTATTTACAATAATGATTACAAAATAGTTTTGGCTTATGTAATGAAATCAGAAATCTTTTTTTTTTCTTAATTTAAAAAATATGTGTAAACATCCCAATCAACTTAGATTGAATTATTAATTTAATTTAAAAATTCCTAGTCAACTATTAATTTAAAAATTTATTTTTTATTTAAAAAAATGAGATTTAATTCTATAAAATAAATTTTGTATTTTAAAAGATATCTTAGTTTTAAAATTGTTTAACTTAAAAAATATAATAAGATAGTATTTTTTAAGTATATTGTGCAGTTTTATGATAGTATTTTTTTGTACATTTCTACTCTGTCTTCTTTAGATTATCCCATCCATCCTTACCAAGTATTGTACTTTAGTTTTAGTGTAGTTTAATCTATATATATATATTTATAATGTGTTAAGATTTGTTTCTCTATCAACGTACATTGGTATAATTTATAATGTGTCAATATTTGCTCCTCCATTAACATGTTGTGGTATAGTTTCTTGTAATTTATGTACTGTACTAATTTAGTTTAATTTGATCTATTATACCATGTGTTAAATTATTAAAATTAGATCATTTATTGAACACCATAACCTATCTGTCTTATGTTTTGATGGTCTAATTCATTTATTTTAATATCTATTTACTTTTTTCAATTATGAAATTGTATATCAAATTAAAAAGATGTTTATAAAATATATTATTAGAATAGTTTTAATATGTTTATGTTTTATATTTATTTTGAAACTTTAATTAATTAAATATTAAAATAAATAATAAAAATATATTACTAAAATAATTTTGATTTACTATTATGGTGTTTCAATTTATTAATTTTAATATTAACATAATTGTAATTTATTCAGATTTATTTTCAAATTTTATATTTATTTTTGATATTGTAGTTTAATTAAATATAAAAAAATGAAATAATCAAATTAATTATATGATAATTTTAATTTGTTAATATAATGTGTTTTTTTTTATTTTCTATTTTTACTCTCAATGATTCTAGTAAATTTGAGATTCTAATAAATTTAATATCTACACTTAAAAAAAAATGAAAATATTAATAAATATTTTTATATAAATAAAAATATAATATAAAAAATAAGAAGGTATATTTGTTTTTTTTTTTTAAATACACTTAGGTTTATTTAAATATTTTTTCTATTTTTATTTTAAATACATAAAATTTTAAATTATTTAATTTTTTATGAGAAAAAAATAAATTAATGACTTTTTATTTTTCATATATAATTTTTTATTTTTATTATAAAATTATATTTTATTTATAAATGATATGTATAATATGTAGAAAGTTCAATGAGTAATATCAAATAAATTTAATCATTTCCAAACACCATTAAATATTGATTTCAAAAATAAAAAATATAGATAAGGAATCAATATAATATCTAGATATTAGATATTGACTTGTACAAATTTCATGGATATTTGATTAGTAGCAACTATCGTTGGAATAAATAGAATAATGGCAATTTGATTTATAGAGGTTTTGTAAGTTTATCTATACTTTTCACAAACTTAGGAGTGCATTTTTTATTTTATTTTATTTTTGTTAAGCTATAATCAACCTTATTTAATAATTAAAATTATTAATCATAATATTATTAAAAATTTACAAAGGCATATAATATATTTTGATATTAGGATTCAAATTAATGCTACCCACTATTAACAAATATTAATATTAATGTCACTCTTAATATTAATTAAATGTTATTGATATTAGTATTAATTAATATTATCAATATTAATATTAAAGTTAATAATAATAATACATTAACTATTATTATACTTTGTTATATATTTATTATTGTAATAATAATTTGCATTAGTATTTGATATTAAATAATTAATATGTAGGAATATACTAATATTAATAAATAAATAAGTTTTATTATTAATATTAATTAATTTGAATAAGAATAAGAATATTATTTTTAATATTATTAATAATAAATCCTTGTGTTTATTAGTTCTTTTGGTTTATAATATAAATAATCGATCAATGTCATCCATGTTTAAATGAATTCCCTTGGGTTCACCAATTCCTTTGGTTTATAATTTGTTGGGTAATGGTTTTCCCTTGGGTTCACCAATTCCTTTGGTTTATAATATTAAACCCTTGGGTTTATTAGTTCTTTTGGTTTATAATATAAATAATAGATCAATGTCATCCATGATCAAATGTCACATTTTGACAAACATTGTCTCAATATGAAAATCACCCATGGCCAACCATGGTCATAGTTGGTCGAACGTCGCATTCTGATAACAATTGTCTCAATGTTTAAATCAATTCCCTTGGGTTCACCAATTCCTTTGGTTTATAATTTGTTGGGTGATGTTTTTATGCACTTTGTATTTTTTTTTTTTTACCTATCTTGAAATATAATTAAACCTTTTTAATGTTATGGATTTAACTTCCATAGAATAGTTTAGAATATTTTTAGTAGCCACAAATTAAAGGTTGATATTTATTCAAAGAGTGGTTATGGGTTTTCTATCATTTTAATTAAATTGGATAGTTTAAAAAATATATATGTGAACATCTATCATATGAACATGAATTATGTCCCGAATGGGGTGATGCATGTCGGCTAAAAATGGTAGTGCAGTGGTACGCGGAGCTCGATAGGAATCCACGCGCACCACACAAGAATTGATGATGCTATATAGTACATCGTACCAACCATCCCACTATGCGTGAGTTAATATGCAGGTAGAGCGACCCCGGAAGGCCATTCGACAATTTTGGAGATGAGAATTGATTGTCTGTTGTACAGTTTGTTTGGTTGTAATGATACCTGGTTGCAGCTCTAGATAGGCGCATACGGGTATGGTATTCACGTTTCCTCCATCTCGGAGGAAGGAGACCATCCGCTATAGGATTTTCCATGGGGTCCATGGGAAGGACCTTCGTGAAATGCCAATTTGAAGTAACAGAAAGTTCATTTGAGTACCTGTGATGAGTCATACTTTCTTCCATGCTCTTTTCTAGTGGTTAAGTGTTCCTTACCCTAGAAACTCTACCCGTTACCTGCTATAGAACTAGACATGGTAGCCCTCCCTTCATGAAGCGCTTAAGAGGGATAGCTATAAACCCTTACCTTATAAGCACCATAGCAGGTGAGATCTTTCCCAACCAACAGCTAATTAGATTGATATTGATTTGACTGCTAGAAGAAGATTGACTTTCACTCGACCCGTCAATAGTGTAAACCTTCAAGCTATCTGACATTCATATGGGTGAATTTCGATAGAGTGTGGCACTTATACCCCATTTTGATTCGGCCATGGGGATATAGTAGTAAGAAAGACTCTTACAAACATACCACATGGGGTGGTTGGAAATCTTGCGTGCTCATTTCAATACTTGCTCCACTGGATTCCTGCACTCTCGGTACGACGCTCTACGCTCATATTTTTGGTGTTTCCCTCATGGTATTTTTCCTCGTATTCAGCACGATGCCTGAGTCACCTTACGAAAAGGCTGGTAGCGGTCCTGGTAAAGTTCTTTGTGTAAACCTTCTGCAATTTTATTATAGGTTATTCTGCTTCTTCTCTCTCTCAAGGTGGAAAGCCATCCCCTCGGGGGTGGATTGTAGTCACAATGGTTAAATAATACCCCGGTAGAGAGGACACACACGCAATAGATGATTTTCTCGTCGAATCGTAGGGCGACCACACGACGGGGAGCTAAGCTCCCACAGGGAATATACTAACAATCATCTCTTGGGCGAGGTTGCGACTTTGTTACCAGCCTGCTCCCCAGGTCACGTGGAGGCCCTTACCTCCTTGGAATCTATTGTTGCTCAATTGGCCAATATTCAGCTCAATATCGAAACTCTAAGGGAGTAGAGGTATGTTGATCAAAATGAATTGGTAGCTTACATTGATGATCTTCAGCAAATGCAAAGTGAGATCCTAGACTCAGTCGAAGGTCTACACTAGCAGCACACACAAACAAATGACCACCTTCATTTCCCTGGAAGCGAGGGTGGAACAAATTGATTTTCACATGCATGAATGCGCTTCTCTCTTCGCTACTCCTCCAGTATTTCACCCAAATCCACCCACATAATGAGGATTTTTATGAATTGTAGTTTTTACTATTTTGTGTTATGCAAGTCATGGCATATAGGCCACCCAATAATAACCAATGACATCTCTTGTCATGGTCTTCCTCCACATTACATGCTTCTTAAATTTAGGCTTGAGTCCTTTTCTAAGCCTGTTGACATGTATTTTGTATCTAAAGATTTCTTCATAATATAACTACTGATAATTGACTCACAAAAAAAAAAACATGAATTATGGTTTTTGGGACATATGGTATATTTTATTGGCCTACGGTATTGTAACAAAGACTATTTATAGGTTAAGAATATGCACGATAAAGTTAGAGTGAACCTCCATAATCAATAATCTTCTTCTACATTTTCTTAATTGAAAAATAAAAAACTAACACTGAATGTGTCACCTCAATTAATTTTTTTAACAAAAAAAAATAGGTATATACAATAATATTATACATGTAAAAGGAAATTAAATGTGAACAAAACTCAATAAAACAAAAGAGTATAAAATTTTTTTTTAAAGAACATATATATAAGTCTTTGGAGGCTTGGTTAAACGATGATAAGGGAATATATATGTCCTTGGGGGCTTGGTTAAATGGTGATCAGGGCAGCTCTTATAGCACTCATCACGGGTTCAATTCCCCTCCCTAATAGGAGTGATGCATCTCGACATGTTGATGAAAAATGGAGTTGAAAAAAATAACAAAGAAAAATGAAAGGTACTACCAAGATTATATATATATATAAGTATAACATTCATTTAGTGTCCAAAATTCAGGTATGTTTAGGGCATATATTAATTTTTCTATAAACAATAATTTAAAATCAAGTATTGATTTACTTGATTTTTACGAATTTTTAAAAATATATTATGAAATTGATGCTTTGATGTGTGTCAAGATTCATAGGCCATTTGATTTATATGACTATGCTAGTTAATAATGAATTGTGGTTAAATGCAACTTTTGATTCATTATGGACTTTGAAATTAAAAGAGAAAATGATAATATGGAGTTTAAACCTAGGATTAAGTGTTTGGTGATTGTTGTAACAATGGCACTAGTTATGGGATGTGTGGAAGTAATGGAAATTGTTCTTTCAAGGTGATCCAACACAATGATATCTTCAAGGATTTGTTTTTCTAACTTTTTTCATTTCTTTATAATTTGTTAAACTTTTATTGCAAGGGATTCTTGCCAAAGAAAGATTCTAGCAATGGATTTTCTTATCGAACACTATTAATTGAATATTGACCAATGCAACCTATAATGTAAGTTTGAAATATAAATATATTTTTCAATATTATTAAAAAAATAATTTGCAAACATTTTATTGGACCATAACTTCAAGGTCATGTGGACAACTAAGTCACATACTTTATGCCATAATTTATGGATATTGTTGCAATATTCATGCATTATATTTAGATATTTGTGATGTCGAGGCTTACTAGTGTTTAGTAACCACATCTCAATTTATTAGTTCCTCCCAAAGAAATATTATAAGATTTCATTTTCCTATTAACCACTATTGATTTAGCTAACATTAGCCAATGTAGATTACAAATTTTTATGCAATATTTCACATAACACAATTTTTAACTTGAGTGGTAGGAATTGAGTTGAGAGGTCCCTTAGAAGACATGACTTTAGCAACAAATTTTCCTATTGGCTACTATTAGTTAGCATTGACCAATGCAACTTATAATGGTTTCAAGTGAAATGAATAGTTTGTGTTTTAAGACCAATATTAAAAAGATAAATTGTGTTTTTTTATAAATGTATAAATATGTATAAATTTATATAATTTCTTTTTGTTTTTTCTTTTAATTAATCCTAAATTATTTTATATAACAATTCAATTCAAATAAAATACTTAGTGAATATTTAGGATTTAAAACTAGAGTTAAAGATCCTGTGAACCCTAAGGATAAAAAAGGGGTCTATCTTATTCCTTGTTCATGTGGGACACCTTACATTGGTGAAACGGGTAGGTCCATTAACCAAAGGATTTGTGAACATGCAGCTGACCTTAGACATGGCAGGTCCCGCACCTCTGCCCTAGCTGAACATGTGGAAAAAACTAACCATCATATATGTATCGAAGATGCTAAGGTCTTAGCCAGAATTGATCATTTTCATCATCGTAAGTTAAGAGAGGCCCTTGAAATTGAAAAAAGGCCCATAAATCTCAATAGAGATGACGGTTGGAATATAAGCAGGTGTTGGATCCCTGCCTTATATTCTTAATCCTCTTTCTTTCTTTTTTTTTTTTCTTATATATATATATATATATATATATATATATATATTTTTAATATTTTTCTTTATCTCTATATATATATATATTTATATATATTGATTATATAATTATAATAATATAATATTTAAATTTTGAATAATCAATTAACTTTATTCTTTTACTTTTTATTTTTTAAGATAGAATTTCAATATAATAATATTATTCTTTTATTTATTTTTAAATTTTTTTAAGATAGAATTTTAATACAATAATATATAATTTTAATTAAATAATATTTGTTTTGAAAATTCGATTAACGATATTAATAAAAATAAAATTTGCTATTATTTTGAATATTCAAACTAGCCGTTTCAATTTGTAATTAAATTTGTAAATTAAGGGAACTATTTTATTTCTAGTTTTATATTTATTATTATTATTATTTAATTATTTAATTATTTATTCATTTTATTTTTAAAGATTTACAATAAAATAATGTATAATAATCAATTGAAAAATAATAAATAAATAAATAAATATAAATTAAAAATAATAATAATAATAATAATAATAAATAAAATTAAATTAAATAATTAAACTATAAAATTGAAATTTATTTCTATTTATAAAAAAATTTAATTTGACTTTTAATTTAAATATTCAAACTAGCCGTTTTTTATTTTTTAATTATTGAACTAACCGTTTTATAGTCAAACTAGTTGATTTTAACGGTTTTCTTTCCTCTCCTACATCTATTTAAACTTAACGACTGATCTGATCTCTCACCTAGTCCTGATGATGAACCACAGTGGTTGGTTCGAAACGCGTCGACTTTGTTCATGATAATCTGATTTTTACCGAAAGATTCCTTCCTAATATTTTTGTCCTTTTCATTTGAACTTTGCAATACATTTTTTTTATATATTAGAGTTTTCAAATTATATAATTAAAACTTAAAGTTGCAAAACAAAATTTGGTGAATTTTAAGCAAATTAGCAAAATTAACTGGAAAAGAATACCAAGAAAAAAAAAAAAAAAAAAAACAGTAACACTACAGCGTCAAAACTTAGATAGACATCAATGTAAAAAGATGACTTTTAAATTTTAAAAATAACTCATTTTAAGATGCAATACGTATTTATTTACAAAATTTATATGTTAAAGAAGTACTTGACGTCACAACAACCAACCCTGTCCGGATTTAGTTTTTAAAATGTATAATAAAATATAACCGGTTGGACGATTAAAGATAAAACGTCTTTTAAACTACATGGTGTGGAGATTATGTTTAAGAAAGAAAATCATGGTAAAAGGGTCAAATTTAGTTTAAAAAATCCATAATAAAATATAACCGTTGGACGATTTAAGATAAAACATCTTTTAAACTGGATGGTTTAGAGATTATGTTTAAGAAATAAAGTCTTGGTAAAAGCTAAGAAAGAAAATCTTGGTAAAAGCTATTCATCCACAATCCGCGCTCATTGCTTGAACACTGATACCGCGATTTATAGCCGATTTGGAGCGGGGGTCACGCAGTTTTGAAAATCCGAGGAGGCTGTGCAAGCAGTAGCGCTTCAGTTTAACGTACATTTTAAACAGAGGACTAAGAAGGAGTCGACAGAATGCCTTCACGATGGAACATTAACATGCATTCCAGTGAAAGGGACCGTCTGTTTGTGATCGGTTCAATTATGACCCTGATACTCGGTTTAATGGGCGTTGTTTTATTGGCAATAGCCGTTCTTGATTTGTGGACATAAGTTGATGTTGCATAATGGTGAGGACAGTACTCAGCAATTTCTATTTCTCCTGACTTCCTCAACGTTCTTGAAGAACAATCTATGTTATTCAGCCCAAGCTATCTTTTACAATCTCAATCTTAATAATCGGATTACGTATTTTATTAGAGACGTTGTTGGCCATCAACATCCTCTTAAAAAAAGCTTGTATATTATACTTTGCAATCGTGTTCCAAAGCTGATGGATAATATTCATTCTAACCCTCTTAGTACCATAATGAGGTAAAAATGTGGTTTAAAATCGTATGAAATATCATGCGTGTAAACACTCTATGAAATATCACTAATTGTTGTTGTGTTCCTATGATGTCAGGGTTTTTGAAACAAGCCTTCCGGATTAATCCCAAAGATTAAAGATACTTTGTGATTAATTCAAAAGACTTATATCAAAAAATGATGAATATCTGAAACTTGAATTCTGAGAATGTCAGGGTTATTTAAATTCAAAGAATGTAAGGGTTATTTGGCATTTTTAAAGGACTATCCTCTCCCACCAAGCAAAGCATACCAGCCTTCTGGTTGGAGTTCGTGGCAGCTATAAGCTGCTCGCAGAGATATGAATGTGAATCACGTATATTTGTTTTATTTCTCATCATCTCCAGCAAATATCAAGCACACATGTGTGACATATCAATGATGCTTTGATGATCTGATTTCATTGTGGATATAGTTTTGCAGGGAAATGGTCAAACCATAATTATCAAATTCAAATTTCTTAAATAAATTTATAAATATCTACAAATAAAATTTATAAATTTATTATTTTTAAGAATTATAAATTTATTTATTTCTATTATATTTTAATACCAATTTTTTTTTTTTCATACAGATATATTTTTTAAATATATAATTAATTATTTACTATAATTTTTTTATATAACTTTTTATATTTTGATTTTTTATTTTTAAATATTAAATTTTGTATTAAAAATAAATCTTTTCAAATCCATTGCAATTTTGATTTCTAATTTTTCTATTTTATTTTTTTAATATTAAATTTTATATTAAAAAATAAATCTTTTTCAAATGCATTGCAATTTTGATTTCTATTTCATACATCATTTTAAATATAGAATTTGTTTTTATTAAATTTTATTTTAACATAAAATTCAGTACCGAATTCGAATTACCTCATTTTAACGTATTTTCGATATATTTTTGGACCAATACAGGTGAACTTGCTAAGTGTGGGTCAAGTATAACAATTTCTTTGCAAGTTACAGCAGAACTTGCTAACTATGGGTGAAACATATCAATTGATTTGCAAGGTAACGGTCAAACAAAGTGAGAATAAATCTATTAATATATATATATATATTTTTTAAAATTTATATATATTTAACATATATATTAATTTTTTAATAATTGATAATAATGATTTTAAAAGCATTATAAGTTAATTAATTTTTATAATTCTTTATAATAAGTTAAATATTTTAACATTTATCATATATTGATTGTCAATATTTCTTATCCTTATTTTAATTTATAAGATAGATAATGTATTCTTAAACAAAGGTTATCATTGTTTTGGTTGACAATAGATATGGTACTAGAGAGTTTCCTATGTTTAGAACATATATACATCTTTATAAAATTGTATTTGTTCATTTTATCATTCCATTATATTTATAGTGTCATCTTATTATTTTATTATTTATGGGATTCATCAATTTTCCTAGGCACTAATTTTGTGAGAATAAGTATTCTTTGTGTATCTATACAAATTTATAAGTGGTTAGTTGTAACAAACACTGATAACTATCTAAATCACTATTAAATATTTCTCACTAATAATTAGATAAAATGTTCACCAATTAATAGTGTAACCTTAGTAGAAGAATAGTAAGTTGCTTAACCATTAACAACAACTATTGTAGTACATTAGCATAAAACTGTATGATGTAACCTTGCAATCATTTCATTATCACTGTAGCCGTCACATACTTGACATTATGAACACAACAACAAGAAAATAATTCAACATCATCATTCTGAAACAACAATCAATCACACCATTGAACACCAATATACCCTGGAAACCCTGTAGGGTGAAAACCAGCAAATGTTTAATTTTATTATTAAACGCTCCTGAGGGTGTTCACCCCTCACTCAATGGCTTATAATGGAGACCATCCCTTAACCATTGCTATACATCTTACAAAGAAATAAACAAATATCTAGCTTAAAGCAATTACAATAATTATGATAGCATTTACTCACTAATCTTCATATCTTCATATGTTGGTGGCATGGATGTACCTACAACGTATCATCGTACAATGGACCTTCCTGCACCTCACACTCATTTGCAAAAACCATTAATCATTTATCAGCCACCATTTTAAGCATAATATTTCTTTGCATTCGGGTCGGGTCGGGCCATTTCGTTCGAGGTCGCCCGTATCAGTTTTGCTAAGTTGTGACCACTCGGGTGCCTTGTGCACATTTGGGCGACCTATTTGCCATTTGCTCCTTTGTGGCATTTCTTGGTCGGGCGCGCCATGTCGTGCCGTGCGATGTCGCCCGACCAGGCACGTTCGGGTCGGGTCGTTTCGTTATAGGTTGCCCGTATAAGTTTTTGTAGGTTGTGATCGCCTGGGTGCCTTATGCACGTTCGAGTGACCCGTTTGACATTTTCTCCCTTCTGGCATTATTCAGTTGGGCGTGTCATGTCGCGCCGTGTGAGGTCACCCAACCGGGCGTGTTCGGGTTGGGTCATTTCATTTGAGGGTGCCCGTATCAATTTTGCTAATTTGTGATCGCTTGAGTGCCTTGCGCACATTCGGGAGGCTCGTTTTCCATTTTCTCCCTTGTGGCATCGTTTGGTCAGGCGTACCGTGTTGTGCCATCTGAGGTCGCTTGACCAGGCCCGTTCAGGTCGAGCCAATTCGTTTGAGGGCGCCCATATGAGTTTTTCTAAGTTGTGACCGTCTGGGTGATTTGTGCACGTTCAGGTGGCCCATTTGCCGTTTTCTCTCTTGTGGCATCATTCAATCGGGTGTGCCGTGATGCGCCATGTGAGGTCGCTCGACCGGGCGTGTTCAAGTCGGGCTCTTTCATTTGAGGGCGCCCATATTATTTCTGCCAAGTTTTGACCGCCTGTGTTCCTTGGGCATGTTCGGGCGGCCCGTTTTCCGTTTTCTCCCTTGTGTCATTGTTTGGTCAGATGCGCCATTTCGCGCCGTGTGAAGTCGCCCGACTAGGTGCGTTCGAGTTGAGGCATTTCGTTTGAGGGCGCCTATATCAATTTTGCTAAGTTATGACCACTCAGGTTCCTTGTGCACGTTCGGGCGGCCCGTTTGCCATTTTTTTCCTTGTGGCATCGTCCAGTCAGGCGCGCCATGTCGCGTTGTGTGAGGTCAATCGACCGGGCATTTCCAGGTCAAGCCGTTTCGTTCGAGGGTGACCATTTCAGTTTTGCAAAGTTGTGACCGCCTGGATCCCTTGCACTGCATGTTTGGGTGGCCCGTTTTCAGTTTGCTCCCCTGCGGCATCATTCGTCATGTCACGCTGTGTGAGGTCGCCTGACCGAGCGCGTTCGAGCTGGGTCGTTTCGTTCGAGGGTGCCCGTATCAGTTTTGCTAGGTTGTGACTGCCCAGCTGCCTTGTGCACGTTAGGGCGACCCATTTTCCATTTTCTCCCTTGTGGCATCGTTCGGTCGGGCGCACCGTGTCGCGCCGTGTAAGGTCGCCAGACTACCCACGTTCGGGTCGGACCATTTCGTTCGAGGGCTCCTGTATCAGTGTTGCTAAGTTGTGACCACCTAGGTGCCTTGTGCACGTTCAGGTGGCCCGTTTGCCGTTTTCTCCCTTGTGCCATCATTCGGTCGGGCACGTCATGTCGCACCGTGTGAGGTGGCTGGACCGGGCACGTTTTGGTCGGGTCATTTCGTTTAAGGGTGCCCGTATCAGTTTTGCTAAGTTGTGACCACCCGGGTCCCTTGTGCATGTTCGGGCGGCCCGTTTGCTATTTTCTCTATTGTGGCATTATTCGATCGGGTGCATTATATCACGCCGTGTGAGGTTGCCCGACCGGGCGCGTTCGGGTCGGGTTAGGCCATTTATTTCAATTGCACCCATATTAGTTTTGATAAGTTGTGACTGCCCAGGTGCCTTCTGCAAACTCGAGCAGCCCATTTTTCATTTTCTCCCTTGTGGAATTGTTTGGTCAAGCGCTCGACCGTGTGAGGTCGCTCGACCGTGCACGTTCAAGTCGGGTCGTTTCATTCATGGGCGCCCGTATCAGTTTTGCTAAGTTGTGACTGTCTGAGTGCCTTGTGCGTGTTTAGGGGTCTCATTTTTTGTTTGCTCCCTTGTGGAATCGTTTGGCTGGGTGCGCCGTGTCGCATCGTACTGTGAGGATGCCCGACCAGGTGCGTTCGTGTCGGGCACTTTCATTTGAGGGCGCCCGTATCAGTTTTGCTAATTTTGTGACCGTCCGGGTGCCTTGTGCATGTTTGGGTGGCCCGTTTGTCATTTTCTCCCATATGGCATCGTTCGGTCGGGCAAGCCGTGTCGCGCCGTGTGAGGTTGCCCGAACATGCGCATTCGGGTCAGGTCGGGCCATTTCGTTCGACGGTGCCCGTATCAGTTTTGCTAAGTTGTGATCATCCGGGTGCCTTGTGCATGTTCGGGTGGCTCATTTGTTGTTTTGTCCCTTATGGCATCGACGTTCGTTCGGTCACGTCGTGTCGTGCCATGTGAGATCGGCGCCCAACCGGGCATGTTCCGGTCTGGCCGTTTCGTTCGAGGGCGCCTGTATCAGTTTTGCTAAGTTGTGACCACTCGAGTCCCTCGTGCACGTTCAGGCGGCCCGTTTGCCGTTTTCTAAAAATCATCTTTATATCTCATGATGCTCTTAGGCTTATCCAAACTTAACATATTTTCCTATCTAAGCAACTTAATGGATCTTTCTCTCTCATACATTAATTTATTTAGAATTTCATCTAAAAACTCTATCATGGAAGAATTATTTTAAGAAAGACTCTCATGTTCGAGTGTCCCATTTCTCAATACTTTGAATTCATATTTTTATTAATACAATATTTATTACATAAATGTTTTCATACATACTTCAATATTAAATAAAAACAATGTTATCATTAGTAAGTATTATTAGAATTAGGTAGGGTGTTTGAGTGCCTCTCAAATCTCCTAATCCATTATACATTCATAAATGTGTTTTTAACAACAAGAAATCATAATCTCCCTAAACAAATATAATAATTAGAGAAAAAAACGATTTCATTTATTAATTAATCTACCTTATATATAATGCTGATATTATAAATTATTAATTTTAATTAATTATATATATTATTTTTTTATATTTCATAAGAACAACTTGCTTACCAACATATATGATCGTCTGCTCTCATCTTGACACTTACTATCACGCTTTAGCGGAATTGGCAATAATTACTACCTTGCTGACACGTTCTAACTGAACTACCAATACTCACTAATTTACGAGTTCTTCGCTATGCACTATAATGCACTTGTATCCATTAATATATTATCATCCATTTGTTTAAAAATTATAATTTTTTAAAATTGATATAATGTTATTTTTTTAAATATTTAGTTATATAATTGATTTTTAAAATGTATGTTCAATATATTAAATTTAATTAAAAAAATTATTATAATAATATAAATTATTATGATTTTAAAATATATTAATTTTACAAATTATTATTTTATATTTAAACTTTAAAATGTACTAAATTTTAAATTATACCATATAAATACATTTTCAAAATTACAGCCCAAAAATATATTACAAACATAAAAGAATTATAAATCCAAAAGACATTATATACTATATATGGTTTAAAGTGAAATGGGTAGTTTGCGTTTTTACTATATAAATAAATTTTCAAAATTACAACGCAAAAAGATATTACAAACATAAAAGAAGTATACATCCAAAAGACATTATATACTATATATGGTTTAAAGTGAAATGGGTAGTTTGTGTTTTAAGATCAATAAATTGTGTTTTCATAAATGTATATGGGTTGTTTTTGGTTTTATTTTTTTAATTGAGCCTAATCTTTTTTATATGGTAATTCAATTTAAATATAATATTTAGTGGCTATTTCGGATTTATTTAGGATTTCAAACCGTAGTTTAATTATTAGTGTTTTTTTTCTTTCCATTTGAATTTTGCAATATATTTTTTTATATATTAGATTTTTGCAAACTATATAATTATAATTTAAATTTAACCTTGCAAAACTGTTTTGGTGAATTTGAAGAAAATTAGCAAAAAAAAAAAAAGAAAAATTTACCAAAAAAATATTTAAAAAATAAAATAAAATAGAAAACAGTGACAGTATCGTGTCAAAACTTAAATAGACATCAATGTAAAAAATAACTTTTAAAATTTGAAAATAACAACTCGAAATACATATTTATTTCCTAATGCAATTTTGTAACACCCCCAAGTTCTATAATTCTATGCTTTTCAAATTAGACATTTGAACATAAATCCAAAGGGGAGTGGACCCCAATGGATAATTATTGTGTGGATGTAGTTAATTATTTATGAAAAATAAATCAAATATTTGGTATGCACTATGACCAAATGAGATCATTGAGATCACATGCCTAATCCATGAGGTTATGGAAAAGGTAAAGATTTTCCCCAAAACCTTTCAAAAATCCTTGAAAGAAATTATTTCTAATTTAGATTTTTGAGGAAAAATCTAAATTCCCCAATCATGAGGAAAGTGGTTGGGAAGAGCTAAAAAGCTGGAAAAGCTGGAAAAGCAGAAAGCAGCTTTAAAGTCCCTAAATAAGGGAAGCCTAGGAAAACAGGAATAAAAGCATCCCGAAATTCTGGTCGCAGAATTGGAAACAGGCTTTGGGGAGAGCATAGCTTAAATAAGCTGCTCCAGAACAGATTGAGGTTAGTCTGTCCTTGGAGGATCTCAGCTCGGGGGTGAGTTCTGGAGATAGAAGAACTCTAAGGTTGGGAGGACTGGTCATAGTATCGGTCTGCATGCATAATTTTGGAAATTAATTTCTGGTTGTATTAAGTATATCAGGGTCATAGTAATTGTTATGTTATAATTTCTTCTGCAAATTTTAGATTGACTGTCTGTTCAATACCTCATGCAGTTACAAACTTGATCTAATAGCTGGAAATTCAGTATGTTACTAGTAGGGAGAAAGTTAAATAGAGACCAATGGTTTGGTTATGGGGATTTGTACCCTACCGTAATGAAGGCTAGAGATGATAAGTCAATCTGAATGTCTAATCTAATAGAAAAATTAAAGTTGTAGCTTGCGGTGTTTTGTAATGAAGAACTTAATTGCTGTGATGTATAAAAAGAACATTTTAATAAAATTGTAACCAAGAACAGCAAGTAGGAAACAACTAAACCTGTGATAGCAGTATGGATTTCAGCATGACAGCTATACTACAAGGACAAGAATTGTAGAATTAAGAATTTAAACTGTTCTATTACATAGAAGCCTAAACATAGGAAAACAGAAGTTAAATCCTAACTAAGTATGAGGATCTGAAAATAGGGAGTCTAAAATATCAAATTTGGTTTCTTCCATTTGATTGAAGAAAAATGATCTATATCCTATTTTTCCAAGGGAAGAGTTTAATATGCACCAGAATTTCAAATATGCTGAATATTTATAACAATAATATACGGGAAGAGTCCAATTGAAAATCTATTTATGTGTGATAAAAGTATGTGTAAGGGAAGATTCTAAGCATATTTAAAATACTGGGAAAAGAGCATCTATTCACCTTCAATATAAACTGCTGTAAAAGTAGTTGAAGTAAAGAAGGTTAATTGAATATAGATAAATGTATATGCAATAAACATCTATACATAGATGTTAAACTTCATAATTATAGATGCTGGAAAGTCTATAAAGCTTGTTAACTAGAAATTTAGAGGAAGGGCATATTGGTCAGTTAGATTTGGACACAACTCTGAAGAACCCACCTGAGAAATACAAACCAATATATATATAAGTCGACTAGATTGACTGATAAGAATTGAGGTCAAGCCAAAATTTCTCATGGGAATTCTGATAATAGCATGACTGCCTATAATTACCAAAGAGAAACTAAACACCAGATAAAAATAAGAATTTGTAATTGATTCAACAGAAAAATGGTGTCAGATGCATAAAGTAGAGTATTTCTGTGAGTTAATGTTATGTGGATAAGAAGCTGAGTATGCGAGATGTGACAAATGGTATCGGAGCCCAAGTTGAGAAAACTGGGCAAGTTATGTGCTCACGAAGAAACAATAAGTTGTTATAAATTTTATGAATATTATGCTATAATGAAAAGATAGCGTTGGAATCCCTTGATAACGATTCCTTTGGGTCAACAGACCTGATTTGTGTTTCTGTAATGAAACCGTCTGTGCATTTTGGGTACTGTAATGAAACCTTCCGTGCTTGTGTACCTTTGCTTCTTGTATAGTGGGTTAGTCATGATTCCAATCTTACTATTTGGTCTTGTTTAATGAGGTTTGAAACCAAAGAAGGAAGCTCATCTGTGAAAGAGGGTTTTTAAAAGTAGGAAATTGTTTTTTTTACCAATGAAAGCCAAACCACCATTTGGGCTATGCCAATTTTTATGTTTTCTTCACTGTAAAGTAAAACAAAGGAATGATATGCAGTTAGAACCTTTTTAAACCAATCAAAAGGAGTGGTATGCATAGAATTTTTATGAATGGTTAAATCAGATGCTGTTGTACAATATGGATAACTGCTGTAGCTGTTATTTTTAATTACTGTTATTTTTAATTAAGTTTTCAGAGATTGGTTATTCCTTACATTTAGCAGAAGTATTAGAAGAAATTATCTTCTAATTTCTGTATAGTAGTAGGAAGAGATAGTGGGAAATATCTATCAGAATCTCTAAACTGTGAGGAATTTAAATCTGAGGATATACAATATTCCCACTTATCCTGAAAAAAAATGGTAACTTAAATCTGTGTCTGTACTTGTAAGTTATAAGTATATAATTGTAGAAAATAACAGTTTGGAATATGAGATTTTAGATAAGTAACTAAACTTCTCAAAGCAAATAGAGTATAGAATCAAAGTACTTAACATTTGAAACGAATCTATATTTTATATTACAAGTAAGTTAATATAACTATAGATTCAAGTAAGATAAATAAAATTTATCAATGAAAAAATGAGAAATTCTATTGTGAGTATTTGATATTCTTTCTAAAATAATATGATAGAAAAACAAATATTTTAAAACACATATCTGGGAAAATTTAAATATATTCAGAAACTATATATTACTAGGGACTATAATAAATTTTGACAGAGTGAAATGCAAGTGTCATACTATACTTCAGGAGTAATCATAACAGTGCAAATTCAGGGAAAATGGTTATCCTATATGGTGAACATGGCATATCTATAATACCTTAGATCTATGCTCCATTTTTCATTATCTCATATCAGGTAAGTTTGATAGTAGAATAAATCAAAAAAAAAAACTATGAACTATATTTTATAAAAATAAACAAAATTTAGCAAACGAAAAATAACGAGCTAGCGTAGAGAAGAATAAGCGAGTTGAAGAAATGTAGATATCAACTCATACATTTAAAACCCAGATATGCAGAAAAAATTAAGTCCCAGTTCAATACTATATGAAATGGAATATGGGTGTAAGAAAGTCATAGTCCTATAGATATTATTACAGTGTCCTTCTGGGAAGTAAAAAGCTAATTACAATAAAATTAACCAGTTCATTCCAAACATTCTTCACAGCTACTAATGGAGTGAGAACGATATGTCGATTTCTGGGTCAGAGTAATACGGTCGAAAACAAAGATATACAGACCTGTGAAACATAAAGGAACCAAGTATTATTCTTCCACTCAGGTGACTCATGAAGGAAACGATTTTGAAGAATGCCAGTAAACAAAAAGGAAACTGGAATTGCAATATTACCTGGAAGAAATCAATTGGAAACCAGTTGGAAGGTAAACTAATTGAAAGTAACATGAAAATGAGAAATTAGAAGAAAAAAAAAATGCATCTAATGATGTAGAAAAACTATGTTGTACCTTTGTAAACTTCAATCTGCCTGATAGCCAATCGCCTGATAGCCAACCTGTAGTTAACAAATAAAAGAAAAAAAAAAACAAAAAAAAGCGTTGTAATGGGCCTTCGTTTAAATAAAGGATTACAAGCAAATCAAAGGGTCACCAAAACTTGGAACCGTATGTTAAACAAAAATTTTGGGATAGCCATACTGTAGACCAGTAAATCTTTGCCAAGCTCCGTCACTTGTTGAAGGAGCTGGCAAGATTATGTGGTCATTCGATATATGGACTGGTGCAGCCATAAAAAAGCAAGAAACAAATGAGTAGTATTATGAGAAAAAAAAAAAACGCATATAGGATATGGAAATATGGTAAGAAAGTAATATACAGTAACGTTGAAGATTATTCTTCATAAACCAGAAAGACGGAAAACTGAGTCATAACCTCTCGATTTAAGAAATAAACCAAATCTTCTCAGGATATAGATATATGCGTGTGAACTGTGATTGTAGTAGTTGAAAGATAAAATGGAAGCAGAGACCTAATTTCTCAAATCCGACCATAGCAAAGCAATAGCGCATTCAATAAAATTTTAACTCAGGAAAAAAAAAAAAAAAAATTATAAAACATGTTGATTGCTTAAGAGAGGCATGAGATACCTGAGAAAATAAGCGCAACTCGGTTGATAAGCTATATGCAGAGATGCGAGATTTCCTGGTAGAAACAAATTCAAAGTTGCAGAGAAACGAAAGTTTTCGAAATCGCACCATGAAAATGAAAATTGCAATTAAGAACTCAAATTTTATATCTGTGGAAAAACCCTAATGGTCTTCACCCATCTACCGTCCACGTGGCGGAAGATGCCTAAGGCAATAGTTAAATCAACAATGAAATTCTCGAATACAACAAGGGAGTTATGGAAACCTAACAGTCGATCTTAGAGGTACTATTATGAATTAAATGAAATAAATGTATGGTACCAAAAACCTGGCAGAACAGGAAGGCATTTATGATTCGTATCAATCCAAATCTTCAAGTTCCATTTCAATTGACACGCAAACTTCGAAAACGAGAACCGAGGTTTCCAAAATGTCTTAAGACATTTCTTATCACATCCAAGTATACGGAGTTTGAGTTACTGCTAAGGAGAAAAAAAAAATATTTTACAGTGGTGTAGTACTTCGCCTCGAACCGTGGTTATGCACCGAGAGTACGGGAACTAAGGTTGGAGTTCATGTTGTTATGGGTAAATTTCATGATTTACGAATGGATGTGAATTATAAACCGGATGGATAACAAAGGTAAAATTCATAAGTCACGTATATATTATACGGGAATAAAAACCTTAGTATCACATTTTGGTGTGCCATTATGTTATATATTAAGTGGTGAATTAACCGAAGGATTGGTGAGATGAAAACCTTAAAATGATATGGAATGCGAAATTTAAATAAATCCAAGGCTGAAGCCTCTTATAAAGTGAGTCAATTTTAATATCGAACCATAAAAAAAAAAAGGGGGCAATTTACTTTTGGCAATAATAACAAAATTTACGAGGGTTGACACCTAAGTAATGTTGGTCCAGAGTTGGGTATTGTCCCACGTGAGAGGTTGGATGACAAGTCCGAATGGGGTTGGGACTTTTAACTATAAATTCAACTTCCCAAGGACTTTTTCCATGGGTCCAATGCTAGGTGTAGTAAAAAAAAACCTATATGTGTCGTTAGCATTAAATAGAACATATATGTGTTAAGTGAAATTACATATAGTTATGTAAAGGTTGGGTTCTATACCGTAGAAGGAAAAGAAAAGTAGATATAGTGATAATATAAAATTATATCTCTCTAAGACAAATTCATTATTTACTATAGAACTCAACACACAACATTTAAACTAGGGTTACTGTTAAAGAAATGAATATAATTTAGAATTCACGTGGAAATATTACGACCCTATGAAAAAAAAAGTGTTGATGTATATTCATGATCGTGAGGGAAACGTATCTTGAACCAAAAACCTAAAGAAGATATTTACAAATAATTCATAATATTCTTGAATATCAAATAAGTTGAACATATTAAGAAAGGGTTGGTGTAAATAAGTGTACAGGGGAAACCATAGAGATAAGTAGTTGACATTTTATACAAGTGTCTTAATATGTATATATATTCCCAAGCATTATTATAATTATGAGATTGTGGGAAGTATGTGATAGTCCTGTATTGAATATTGTTAAATAAATTATTATATGCAATGTAAGCATTATGAATTGATAGTAGAAGGTGGGTGGAACCATAAATAATATGTTCATGGTTAAGAATGTGAAAAATCAATAAGATATATATCATTTCCTGATTCAGTTGGAAAAGAAGTCTTGTACACAGTTAAACATACATGCACCTCATAGTAGGAGGCATTAAACAAAACAGTGACCGAATGGAAAATTTTGAAGAGGCAGATGTGAACAAGTGGCCATGGAGTGATCCGTAAAGCGGCAATATCACCTGCTCGGAAGAAACTAGGAAAAATAAAAAGTGAATTCATCTTAAAAATTTATAAGTAAAGTGGTATGTCATATTTGAACATATGGCTGGAATATTATTACTCTAATTATGATTAAAGGAGTAAGAAACACTATTGTGGTAGATTAAGTGTTAAAAAATGAAAAAAAATTGGATGTTGGTATTTGGTAAAGTTACCAGGATGATTTTCAAGTCATGTATATTTAAGTCATGACTAAAGTATTTGGTAATAAGAATATTTTAGTTCATGTACGTGGAAATTAAGGAAGTGGAAATCTCAAATACATACGGTCTAAATCGTTGGTCAAATAATTGATTGGATTAGTAATTGTGGATCATGTTTCATATTTCATTGAGTTATAAATGAATAAATGAAGGGATAAATCAAATTTTCCTGATGATTTAGTTAAGGAAGAATTGAAAACCTAACAATTTTTTTTTATCCAGAAGAAAGTAATTATGAAAATTATTAGACATGGATAAGAATCTAATGGAGCACAATTAATTTCCTATATATATATTATACTCCATTTATTAAGTAAACCATGGTTTTAAGTTGTAGGTGGTCTTTGTTAGAAACCACGTGTTGTTTATATAAACCATGGGTTGATTGCTAATGATTAGTGAAATGCATATATAGCTATAATTGGTGCATCCTCATTGGAATTAGTAAAGCATGAATATAAAATTAAAAGTAAAGATACAATTTCTAATGATTTTTTTTTGAAAGGGGAAATTGTGCTAAATTCATTTTGATGTATTCTTGGGAATGTAACGAATTATAGTAATGAATTACATATATCATTATAAAAGAAATATGTACTCACACTATAAAATTTTGTTGGTTTAAATTGTATTAAATTTAATTTTCCTGAGTCTTAAATTCAAGGACCAGGTAATAGTGTGAAATCATACAGCTACAAACCGGGAGAAAGGAGAATGAGCTGTATTTGGACTTGGGTGTGGGGGAAACCCATCAGATCCAAATTTATTCACGTAAATTTTGAACTAGTGGATAAAAAATTGAGGAAACTTGAAAATCAAATAAAATAATGAAACATAAAGTTGTACATTATTGCACACTCTAGAGGTATTGTCAGTAGGAATATGAATTTCATAAAAGAGGTTAGAGGAAAAAAATTTCATGTGTGAAGTAAGAATTGAATTATATACATTATTAACGAGTCCGGTTATTACTAATTAAATTGATTGGCTAACAAAAGAAAACAATGAGAAGGTACTGGAAGTACATCTATGAACTTAGAAAGGGTAAGCATAACCATGCATATGATACAGTTGTTTTCTTTCATTTATGAGTACTAATAAAAAGTTGTAAAATTGTTTAGCCAAGTGTGTAACAGAAAATTGTACACTCTGGAAACAAGGAGAAAAAAGGTGAAGATAAGTGCAGATAAATCACCTAGAAAATCAAGAAAAGCCGAACTGGACCATGTTTGCGTGAGGAGAGAATCTCACTGAAAAACAAGAAAGGATAAGTAGTGTACTAAAAGTGCACTAAACTATTATGAACCTGAACGGTTTGACTAATAACTGAATTTCTTGAAATTATTGAAATTCAGAATGTTATTGTGGATTATCAATTATATGTACCTGATATTACTTACATTGGTATGAATTGTGGACAGAGAAAATGGAATAAAATATTTTCCAGATAGACTTCTTTCAAAATAGGAAGGAAATCAACTACATAAGTCATCAGTAAATAGAGTGGAAGCAGGAGAGTACTCTGCTGGAAACTGAGCAAGGATGAAGAATAAATCTTTGTCAAAGTTGAAAAATCAACGTTAGAGTGTAACACCGAGGAAGGTGTTGGAAAGGGTGGAACTAATGGATTTTAAACTGGCCTTACCCTTGCATATTAAATTTCATGAGGTGTTTCATGCTTCCTTATTGGAAAAAAGAAATTTTTTACATGATGCTTCTCACATTATTGATTGGAATGTGATCCAGGTGGAGCCCGAAGAGGAATTCCTTCCAGAGCCGCTTCAAATCTTGAAGCAGGAAGAAATTGAATTGCGAAATCGAACAGTAGCTAGAGTAAAGGTGCAGTGGGAGCACTTTACTGCTGAAGAAGCTACATGGAAAAGAGAAACTGAGATGATGGAAAAGCATTCATCTTTATTTTCAAAATGAACTATAGTAGATAATTGTTAACACCGAGGACAATGTTTGTTTTCAGAGGGGGAATATGTAACACCCCCAAGTTCTATAATTCTATGCTTTTCAAATTAGACATTTGAACATAAATCCAAAGGGGAGTGGACCCCAATGGATAATTATTGTGTGGATGTAGTTAATTATTTATGAAAACTAAATAAAATATTTTGTATGCACTATGACCAAATGAGATAATTGAGATCACATGCCTAATCCATGAGGTTATGGAAAAGGTAAAGACTTTCCCCAAAATCTTTCAAAAATCCTTGAAAGAAATTATTTCTAATTTAGATTTTTGAGGAAAAATCTAAATTCCCCAATCATGAGGAAAGTAGTTTGGGAAGAGGTAAAAGTCGGAAAAGTTATGCGTAAAGTACTTTAAAGTCCCTAAATAAGGGAAGCCTAGGCAAACAGAATAAAGCATCCGAAATTCCCCGGACGCCAGAATTGGAAACAGGCTTTGGGGAGAGCATAGGCTTAAATAAGCCGCTCCGCAATCGCATTGAAGTTAGTCCGTTCTTGGAGGATCTCAAATCTGGGGTGATTTCTCTTCGAGATAGACGAACTCTAAGGTTGGGAGGACTGTCATAGTAATTCGTATGCATGATAAATTTGGAGATTTATTTAAGTCCGTATTAAATATATCTAGGTTTATGAATTGTTATGTTATAAATTCTTATGCAAATTTTAGATTGAATGATTGTTCAAGATCTATGCAATTACAATCTAGATCTAATAGCCGAAAATCTAGTATGTTAATAGTGTGGACCAATGGTTTGGTTCTAGGGATAAGTACCTTGTGTATTGACAGTTTTAGAGGATGATAAGTCATCTTAATGTTAAAACAAATAGAAAAAAATTCAAGGGTAGCTTTATTTGTCTTTAAATGACAACTTAATTGCCGTGTTTTCTAAACGAACAATTTAATAAAACTTCCGTAGTCAAGAATGAAGAAGTAGGAAAACAACTAAACTCCGTGTAGATAGAGGTATTTATTTCTAAAAGATACTGTACCGTATCAAGAATGGCAAGAATTGTAGAATTAAGAATTTAAATTGTTCTATTACATGAAGTTTAAATATATGAAACTGGTTAAATCCTAACTAAGTAATGCAGGATATGAAATTAGGGAGTCTAAAATATCACTTCGGTTTCATTACTTCCATTTGATTGAAGCAAGATGATCTATACCCCAGTTTTCCAATGGAAGAGTTTAACATGTGACTTTGTGCTTCAAATATGTCGAATATTTGTAACAATAAAATAAGGGAAGAGTCCTATTGAAAATCTACTTGTGTGGATAAAAGTATGTGTGAGGGAAGATTGTGGGGTTATTATTGAACATCAGAAAAGAGCATCTACCCACCTTCAATATAAATCAATAAAAAATTAGTTGAAGCAACGAAGGTTAAATAATATAGATAGATGTATATGTGGATGTATACATCTATACAAAGATGTCGAAACTTTATAATTATAGATGGCCGGAAAGTCTATAAGGTTTGCAACCGAGGGAGTTTGATAGAGTACTATTGGTCAGCTTAGAGCTGGACAAAATCAAGAACTCGACTCGAGAAATATATACATATATGTAAGCCGACTAGATTGATCGACAAGAATTGGAGGAAATTTTCATAAATTTATTCGCATCATCGCCTATAATTAAAGAGAAATTAAAATACCGGATAAAATTATGAACTTATAGTAATTGATTCAACAAAAATTTTGGATAAAAGTATTTCTCCGGCATAAATGCAGAGTATCCGATAATGTTGTGTGGATAAGAAGTTGGGTATGGAGATGTGACAACAACTAACTAAATTAAACAATGAAATTGTTCAATTTTTTTGTGGACATTAGATGACGTGAAGAAGATGAATCGTACAATGAGGAATAAGATGAAGATAACAATAAGGTCTAATCAAATTACATTTTATATTGAAAGGCAAGAGCGAAGAAATGATAGTGTGTGGGGTTGCTTGACAAGTTACTTTGGTTGGTTTCTAAAGCTACCAGAGAGAGTGTCAATGAAAATAAGGAACATCGGTAGTTCTGTTTAGCCAAATTATAGTTATTTCGCTCTATAAGACTTTATAAGCATATTTAATCTGAGTTCGAAAAATAAATTTGGAAATTAAGAATTAAAAAGAAAATAAAGATCTGTACGAAGGAGAAGAAGGTACTTGGGTATTGTTGGCAAAGACAATGTTGAGTGATGGAGAAAGAAGCTGAAAGAGAGGAAAGAAGAAAGATAAGGAGGAAATGAAAAGAAGAATGCAAGGAAAGATTAAAGAAAGACAAGCAGTTAAAAATGCTTGAAAAGGAACAAGGGATGATCGATATAGTTGAAAATGATGCAAGCACAGCTTATTGAAATGAGGATTATGTCAAACACATTGAAAATATTGTGATAGCAACACATTCAAGATTCATTAAATATCTGAGTGGCTCTCGAACAATAAAATGTGGAAGGATGACTTTTCTTATTCCTACCAGAGAGGTGCTCACTTATATATAATGCTATCACACACCTCCACTTAATGTAGGTGCAGTAGCACAAGTGTGAGGCATGGGTTCTCAATTCCTCCGGCATGGTTGGAAGAAGTAAAATTGGACTCAATAATATGGAAGCAATCAACCACATCCTAATTAATCATTTTTAGGTAGGGAAACCAACTGGCTCAAGTAGGAAAAACTCGTGGTTAGTCACTAAAGTTTCTCAAGGCCCTAACAATAGGGGTTATATGCAGCTATTGTAACCACATTATGATGGAGATTTTGATGAATTATCTTGTTACATTAATATTTTCGCTTACAACCTAGGTTGATTTATTTCATATCAGATTTCCGTGATTGTAACCAAAATCGATCTAGAAGAAACATCTAGATTCTATTAAAATGGAGAATTATGACATAGTGACACAAGAATTTTGTTAGTTTTTTAATACTATGTGTTGTTACTTATTCTGAAAACATTGGATGACATCACTAAACACTACATAACTCATCTAATAACATAGTACATATAGCAACAATATTAGCATTTCCAAGACACATCTATAGTCTATTATAATGGATAATTCGGTAGTCTGCTTCTTTAACTTGGAATAGGAGAGAAGACTATTCTTTGGAGAAGCAAGAAGTGACTTAATGTTCCACTACTAGAGCTAGTAGTTGAGCATTGTAACTATGTACTTGGATATTTCACCTAATAATTGAAGCTCATTGAGCCAACACATTTTCATGCATGCATCATGAATATTGTGATACTATTCTTTCAGATTTTGTGTTATATGTTATTTTCATATGTACTAAAGAAATTGAACTACTTCATTGGATTTGGTTCTATTTCTGTTGAATGTTTGTTGTATTTTCTTAAATGAACATTGTGTTTATTTGAACTATTTTCTAGATAACTAATTCATTTACTCGCTCTTCAGGCTCTCTTAGGAAAATACTATTACTTTCCTTCGAGGGTCACTTGTCTCCCCCTCTCATGAAGGCCTTTACACATTGCAAATGGTGTTTCACAATGTCAACTTACTTGTCTGCTCAAATATTATGTGTATAATCTCTTATGTTATCCATTGAAACCAAGGAAACCCTAGAGTTATGGTGGTTGGGTCGATACTTTGGATGGGGGCTTCTACTCAAATCACGAGGTCTAATCGGGACTTGACATCGAGGATACCACCCATATGCTGGTATTCAACACTCGTCAACACATCCAAAATGGACCCTTACAAGATTAGTGACCAATATCATAATCCGCTTGGCCTTGTTCCTTTGAAAATGTTCCCGTAATGAACAAAATTTCAAAATGGCCCAGTATAGCTTGGATAATGTCCTTTCCATGTAAACCAAGTTCTTCTTCTCCAAAGCCTTTCTCTCGATTATTCTTGATATCAAATAGGCTCTTCATGAGAAAAACCATTGGAATACAAGTCTCCATTTCCATCAAATAATGATGGGAATTTCCTCTGTATAAAACCCCAAATTTATTTTTGAAGTCAAGCTTTTTTCCAATGCGACTACCTTCTTATTCACCATTCTCATTAGTTTTTGCTTTCCCTTAATTTGATTTTCTTGGTACCTACCTAGATCTATCAATAACTTTATGATGTATTTCCTATGCATATGATCGAGGAAATCTAGTATTATTTAACCTAAAATTTAAATCTTAACTTTAAAATATTTAAATTACTAAATTAATCAAATGTAATTGATAAAATTTAAAGTTTTCAACAATACTATAAATATTTAAACAACTAAAACACGGAAATTTAAAATTTTGAAATATATTATAAAATTTTAAACGAATACAATATAAAAAAATACTCTATTGATAGCAAACCTCCAAAAAGGATATTTAAGCAATTGTTAATGTTTTTAATATATTATCGATAAATTAATACTGACAAGGTAAAGAGAGTGTAATAGTTGATTTTCTCTAATTTGGAAGACAAAAATAGGGTGGTTGGGGAGAAGGGATAATTTTAAGGATGGAAAATGATTTTGAAGTTTAAAACACTAATGAATTTTTTTGGAAAAACCATGGAAAATTAGCCCACCTCGAGAATATTAGCCCCTAAAATTTTCCATGCCTATTTCTTAAATAACAAGAGTCTTCATATGAGACATTTGGAAGAGTATTTTAACCCGTATAAAGAATAAGCCATTCAAACCTACCCTTAGGTCCACTTCCCCTTTCAACAAGTTGTACTATTGTCGTATCCATTTTTCTATTGCCTTGAGAATTCATCTCCCTCTTAGCCTCTTTTTCCACGGAAATTCTAAAATTAGAGACTACCATATACTCCTATCAGCTCTTGGAGTTACCAAAACCAGTAGTGCCCGCTACAGATTTCCATTACCACATTTCTATAAGGGGTTTTCAAATTTAACTCATATTTTGTCTCTCAAAGACCAAGAAAAAAAAATCACCCCCAACAAATCCTCAATCAAAATTTCCTACGAGCAAATCAATTAAAAATTTAAGAATTTTCAAACCCTAAAACTAGAACCATCCCTTATTGTCTACAATTCATGTCTTAACAAATAACATCCTTACTTATATATTTAACAACTAATTTACTCCCATAACATTTATTACATCTACATTTACTTCAAGTGTTTTATTTTCAAAAATGAATAATTTGATACAAAATCATAATAAAATATCTTAAATACATCAAAAAAGTCCTAAAACTACTTTTCTTTATTTCGGTAAATTCAAATTTAATTTTTTTATTTCGATAAATTAATTGAGCCGCAGTGTGATTTTAATAGTAAAAACTAAAAGCCAAAGGATAAAACCACATTCCACCGTGAAAAGATTAATTCAGAACGAAATTTTGACGATACTACATTAAAATCTGTACAAAGATAAGCAGATTTGATTTGTGTCCCTTCTGTTCTCTCAATACTATCGTGAGATATATTTTCCGAAACATACCTGATAACAATAATGAATGCGATTTATTACACAATGCTCCTGAAAATAATGCCTGCAAATCTCCTCATGATTGACCTTTCACCTCAGTTCACCTCATGGTCGATTTTTAAGCTAGCTTGACTGATCGTATGAATGATAAGAAGAAGCATCCGAACGAACACTCTATTTGCCGTGTTCCAGGTACTGTAAACTTAGGTTTGATTTCAACGTACTCTTCAATGTTATCCTCGTAGTTTTATTAGGATTTCCTATCTTATAATAATAGAGAAACTGGCTAAGAATCTGCAGAAATATTTGTCAAGGATTGGTCTTTGTGATGTTCAAGAATATTAAAAAAATTATGGGCAAATGGAACAATCAACCTTAATATTTGATACTGGCATAATAGTTATTATAACGTTCTATAACATTCGATACTGGCAGCACAGAACTCTATAACGTTCTATTGGGTAAGGATACCAAGCTATCTAAAAGCACATTACCACTGCAGCATCAACAAGCCATGGCATATTTTGCTTTAATTCTTTCCATTCCCAATGTCTTTACCAGAATGCTGTATACATCAACGACTAGATTTTATAGATACAACAGTTGGAATAGATTTAGACTTTCTCCTAGATAGGATTAAATACTCCAGCAATGAAATATTGTAAAGGAGCTGGCGCATATCATTAACGGAATTGATCGCCTATTATTAATGTTGATGTCATTAGTTGATTAGCGCAAACGTGAACATCAATGGATTAAGACCCTGATAACATAAACACGTTTATACACTACTGAATTTTTATAGGCAGTAGAGTACTCGTATTTTGATAAAATATTTATTGAAATTTGTTAATTCAGTTTCAACATAATTGAAATTTGTGAAATAACTAAGAGATAAATACCAACGGTTCCCTGAGGGACCTGCAAAAAAAAATTTGTGATGGAAAGAATAGCTAGCTTTCTGCTTATCAAATTACAACAACGATTGGAAATATTGAATGTGCACCATTTATGAAAGTCACTTTAGAAGTTTTAGATATAGCTAAAGAAATGATATATTATAACAATTATCAATTAAAAACGGCCATATAATTAGAAGGGCTATTAAATATAAATAAAAATCAATTATAATAAATATCAGATGGTTTTATAATAAGTATTAACATATTTTTATTGTACATTTCAAATTATTAAAATTTAAAAATATATAATTATTATATAAATTATAATTTTGTTTAAAATAATAATGATAATTATTAATGATAAAAAAATTTAATCTAAAAGTTTCAAAAATATATACGTAACGATAATCATAGAGATTAACATTCACTTTATAATAAAAAATTTTAATAAGTAAATATATTTATTATAATATTTTAATAGTTAATACTATGCCTAAAAAAATAAGAGCTCATTTTATACTATATAAACCAAAACTCATTTTATACTACATGAATGATATAACATTTTTTATTAATATATTTAATTAAAAATTTAGAAAATAATAATAATTTTTTCTACTAATAATATTTTATAATATTCTATAAAAATTAAATTGTTATAATATTTCATAATATTATTTTAAAAATTCTATAAAATCAAATCATATCATCGATTTCATAATTAAATCCTTAATTTATATCTTATAATCTATTTCATAATTAAAATTTAATTTATATCCTATAGACTATTTCACATTTAAATTTTAAATTATTTTAAATTTAATTGAAATTGTAAAAACTCTATTCCAAAATAAGCCTATCATAGCACCAAACCTTCCCATAAACTCATCAGAATAACATCAAAACCATCCACATTTGATTGCAGACACAGATGCGTTTAACCACTTGTTAATCACATTAGAGCCTGTAAAAACGGGTGAGACATGCAGACGACGCTAAGACCAAGCATTTAAAATGAGTTTGAGATATTACATTTTTTTCCAGACGTAGGGAAGCCGTCCGCCCCATATAGATAGGCAGCTATAACCTATCCCAACCATGTTCCCACTGCGCTAGTGGACTCTTCACCAATCATGGAGTCCTCGAACGTAATCGCGCTCGCTTTCCGAACATGTAGAGCCTCAGTAAACTACAACGATGCATTGCGTTAAATACGGCTTTAGATATTCACGAAATTCTACAGCGTTATCTTATGGACACGAAGATTATTGGGACGATGCTGCTGAAACTGTTTTACTGAATCAAAGGTTCGAGTATCCTTAAATTCAGAAGAATCCTGCTTAGTGGTTACTTCCGTTGCAGTTACCTGAGATTGCTGAAGAGAAAACAAACTGAGGCCTGCAAGAACTCAGCTACACAGTGGAGATGAGAATCAGAATTGACACTGGATCGATCATTGTGCTTATGAAAACTCACGCTTGTTGATAATTAGACTTTGTATCCTGGACTTGTGTTGGCTATTATTACAGCAATTCTTCGATTTTTTATAGATGCACCGGCCCGGATAGTGATAACCTGACCATCACGACCAGACCCACGGGATGATGCAGCGAGATATGATCCTGCCGTTGGGGTATGACCGCCGCGAGATCTCGCAGACCTGATAAAATAAACCCTTCAGAAGTTTTGATATACTATATTTTTTCTAATACTTCGCGAATTCCACTACTTACTTAAATACTCCTTACAACAGCTTAATTTCAATGAAAACTGCCGACTCTTCGTTTTTATTAATATCCAACATATAAAGGGCTTTCTTATTTCTATGGCATATTCCGAGAGATATTTCTAATGGTACTATCAAGATAGGGGTTAAATAATTGATCCATGTCAGATTTAGAATATTTCCAAAACCTCTTTTCAAGGTAACATTATTAGAAAATGCGTAACAGTAAATCTAAAAACCGGGAGTGCGAATTCTAGCACTTACATGTAATATAGGGTTTGTCCGGTAGATCTCTCGCGAGCCGGTGAAAATGTCGGAATCGGTAAACTAGATGCAGGAGTCCCATTATACGATTTCTTGAGAACATCTGCATCATTTTTCTTGGCTGACTCTGCATAAGAGTCTATTCTTCCAGGTACGTTCACAGGATCTGTATGCTGGCACTGTTCCTTGCATCCAGAGTCTGTTCGCCTCTGCAGTTGGAATACAGCATTATACAGCTATATATCTATTGATATTTTCGATCAGATTCAGAAGGCAAATCTAAAATTATTAAAAGTTTACAAGGAAATGACAACCGTGTCCACACCTCAGGCAAGGACTTCGCCTTACTTTCCTTCCTCCATTTGCTGATGTGGTCATAATATAATGATTGCCAAACCAGTACCAAAGTGGAAATGGTATAAACCTTTACAGGTACCACGAAATAGTTACTTTATAAAAACTAGAGACGAAGAATATGGCAATACAAAACGACATCAAAAATATTTTTGAACTACCAGTGCCGTATAGAACTGCGTTGGGAGCTGCAAAAACAAGAACCAGAATGGAATTGTTATCAGAGGTATTATAAATTAACACCTTTCCAAATTTATAATTTAAAGAAATTTTATGGAGAATAGAAAAACAAGCATAGTATTGACTCAAAGGATATGCTAGTGAGCAGACATGGAAATAGGTGATATTTAAATACTTATTATTTAGTAAAATGGTAGAGATTAAAATTAAGTTAATAATAGATTTATTATTTTTATAGTATTTTTAAGTGTTATATAAAATAGTAAATTAATAAATATTATATTATTGTTTTTAATATATAAAATTAAAAATTAGTATTTCAATAATATTTTTAATAATTAAATATATATTAGTTAAATTTAATCAGATTATATTAATTAAATTTAATTACATGGTAAATTTTAAAAATATTATCAAATACCCATAAACTAAGCTAATTATTTTATTATTTCTTTTTATAGAAACTATAATCTAAATAAAGATAAATAACTTTATATACATAGATACTGGGTCAATCACACAAAAAGGTGGATGGCCTTAGACAGTGAGTCAATCACACATGTGGTTCAATCACACATGAAGGGCAATAGGCTTTATAAGGTTAGACCAATTGAAATACACAAAAAAGCTTTTTATTTGCAAATTTTGAAACAAATTAATTTTATTGGTGTTTTGTTTTTTTAATTAGTTTT
This sequence comes from Pinus albicaulis, assembly GCA_034641835.2. Classification (NCBI taxonomy): domain Eukaryota; kingdom Viridiplantae; phylum Streptophyta; class Pinopsida; order Pinales; family Pinaceae; genus Pinus; species Pinus albicaulis. The sequence goes on from JAXQQM020076406.1 coordinate 58,963, forward strand.
TAATTAATTTTATTTAAAATAATTTAAGATTTATTAACAATATTAATTTAAAATGTGTAAAATTATATTAATAAAAATTGTTTATATATATTTTGTTATGTTGATTTGTAAGTGATTTACACCTTAAATTTTATGATTTATATAATGAAATAATATGACTATCAATTTTATAAATTAATTTTATACTAAAATAATAATTATAAATTATAAAATAATAATAATAATAATAATAATAATAATAATAATAATAATAATTAATTAAAAATATATTTTAACAAAAAAAATATTGAATGACTATTAAGATATACCTTTTTTATTTTTATGTTTTAAAATATTTTGTAGCTTACATTTTCATGGGCAGCCATTGAGATATTACAGTGGAATGTACTAAAATACTTTTATTAATATCATAAAATAATTGAAACGTTGGGAGGAACTTTATTAAAATAAAATTTCGTATTTAGTTCCATATATAAAACTTCGTATTTAGTTCAATATTGTACTTTGAAGTGGGGATGTTAGATTTCTCCTGACAAAGAGATTAACATTTCGTTTCTCTCAAATGAGAGTAACGTTAAAGAGTAGTAAAATATATATGTAGTTATTTGAAGCAGTTTAATTAATAGTTAAAAGAAAAAATTATAAGCTTTTTGAAGCAGTTTAATTAATAGCTAAAAAAAATTATAAGCTTATATTGTGATCAGATGTTAATCAATATGTAACAGTATTTTTAATTATATTTTTTTATTCAGTTAAATTATAATTTATTAATAACTAAATTATAATTTATTAGCAACTAATAAGTTTTATCAATTAATTGTTTATTTATAGTTGAATTATAATCTAATACTAATAATCTAGTATAGTCTACACATTCCAAAACATCAGGTTTTGACAACTAAATTATGAATGATAACTAATTTACAAGAAATTTTACTGCATTCTAGCCTGCAAGAATTTGACAACTAAATTACGAGAGATTCTACAACCTGGAATACGAAATTTTTCCCACAGCTTTTAGCAAACGACATTAAGTTCCTTACGATTTTAAGCATGTATTTTTAAATGGAATGTTTGTTACTTCACAGTGACATATATCCTGAAGGACTACTACGCTGAGGCAAGCTGACAGGTGTGCTCAGAAGCTATCTCACTTCTTCAACAAGTCCAATTTTAAATTTTAACACTTCAAACAACATGTATAATATGTAGTTCTTATGTTAATTCATATTTCAGAAACGACTTACAGTTGCTGGCTCCAGCAAACATCCAATCAGATTGAACAAATCCCTGCAACATTTACACCAACTCTTACATCATGAAGATAACATGTACTAAATGCATAACAAATTCAGACTGCAAAAAGAGCTTTCTACAAAATCCATCTTCAGTTTAAAAAAAACAACTTAGGCTGATTATATTTTAAAAATATGAGTGCTTATTTTATATAAGGGTATATATTTTTTCATCTTGTTCATTAAATATCATTTAATTGAAAAAATGAAAAAAGTAATCCAAAAATTAACTTACTGCAGTGATTAATATTTAAAAAAACCTGACTGAACTAAAATCAAAAGAAAACCAGTAAACATCAATATAAAAAGTGCTACATGAATCTAAAAGTTCCTGCTTACCCAACAACCCATGTCATAAGAAATGCAAAGGAAACTCCATCTGTAGATCCATTCTTGAAGTTAGTAAAAATCTGTGGAATCTCAGCAACAGCCCAGCTGATGATGCTGATCAACCCAAAAGCCAGAGAAATACATTCTCTCGCTCCGCCCGCAGAATCCTTGAGATACCTCTCCACCAACCAGATGCAGCTTTCTCCTAAAGCACAGTGCGCCATTAGCGGAGCTTATGAAAAGTTAACCACTTAGAAATGGAAAAACATCTGCAAATTCTCCTCAGCCGCCCTCTCAGACATATATAGATATATTTCACCTAACTTCATGAGAATGAAAGATTATCCATCTTAAAACAGGGTTGCAATAAAAACACATGGGGGCCATATTCCTCGCATCATATGATTGAACTCCCTAAATGGGACCGAACATTCTTCTGTGATCCCCTGGTTGCCATGCCATATGACCTTCGGCGGAGTTCGAGCAAAACAAATGAGTACTATAAGTGGATAAGGATTACTAAAGAGTGGCGGACCAGTGTACTACACTGAGTAATCCAGACGTCCGGGTCACCAATACAGCTTGCCCCAAGAGCCCCTACTTTCGTGGCGCCACGCCACTGCAGTACCACTTCTCTGTCTAATAAAAAAGTGGGGTACTTAGCTCTCGTCTCGTCAATAGCATTGTCCAATGTCTTGACCTTTTAGTGCATATGGTGAGATTCTTAACCTGATGTTTAAGTGTATCCATCCAAATTAAATATTATTTAAAAAAAATTAGATCACTTGTAATTATTTATGGGTGGTTAGCGAGATAAAAATATTATTTAAGAAAAAAAAGATCATTTGTAATTACTCATTGGTTGTTAGTGAGAGAACGTTTTCACTTTTAATCTGTTTTTTTATATCCAAAAAATGCTCTATTAGCAAGTAGACACAATTTTAGAGCATATTCCAACTTAGTTGTTTATTGTTGTTTTTTTCTTCTCATTTTTATTTTTATAATAATAATTTTGCTTATAATTATTATAGTTATATAAATTAAACTGGTGATAAATGTTGATAAATAGCAATCCATAATAAATATGAAAACATATCCTTCACTTATTTCATGTTACATATTAAGTTGTTATAATAAAAATAAAATCATAAAACTAAATAAATTATAATTTTATTATTTTTAATTAAAAAATAAATATCTAAATTAAACCATATATATTTGAAAAAATATGTAACAAGATGCAGTTACTTCACCATACATTTCAAGTTGTTAAAATTAAAAAAAATCATAAAACTAACTAAATTATAAATTTATTTATTTATTTCAAATGTGGTTCATGGTAACTGAGCGACCCCTACATCCACAAGTAAAAATCAAGTTGTTAAAAAAAAAAAATAGTAAGACTTACTAAATTATAAATTTATTTCAACAGTAGTTCATTGTCACAGAGTGACCCCTACATCCACTGTAGGGAGGGCTTATGGGCAAGACATGAGGAGACACCCTTGACCTCTCAATTGGCAAGGTACATAGTAATGGGAACTAGACCCCTTGACCTCCCAATTTGGCAAGGTACATAGTAATGAACTAATCACTTAAGTCACTATCCATAAGGGACATTTTATATTTATTATTATTATTATTATACATTTGAATTAACATGGAAGAAGTTTGTTATCCATTGTTATTAGCCCCCACTTTATCATGGAGATTCTTAATTTTTAAATAGACTTTATTACAAAATCATGGGCTATACTATGACTTATGAATACCACACATCTCATAAATTATAACACATTTCATATGACACTTGTTCACATGTTTTTTTTTAATTAATCAGTTTAATTAGAAGAGTAAAAAAGGCATAGCTATTTTGTAGATAAATCTCAACTTTTCATTTTTGTATATCACTAAGAATATTGTACAATATTCCATGAAAGATAAATCTCTACCATGCACTTAGAAATTATTCATAATTAAAATAAAATTCTTGAAGTTTTATTCCAAAATAGACACATACCTATAAGTATACATATTATTAATGATAAAAATAATTAATATATGGGTTAAACATATGTACATTTTAACAAAACATGTATGAAGGTTCTTAATGACGGATATTCTTAATTAATGAATTTAATTGAAAGAGAGAAATGACATAACTAATTAAAAAAAAAATTAGTCTTCGTGCATAGAGTAAGAATATTCTTGCATATTTAATTGAAAGATAAATGTGATATAGCTACTTTGGAGATAAATTTTAATTTTAGTGTATACACTAATGATATTCTAAAATATTGTCCAAGGTTAAATTTCTCATCCACCTAAAAAACACATGACTATTAACATAATAATAATTTAGCTAGAGAATCATAATTTTAAATTCTTAATTATGTAATCAATATTTTATAAATTTTGATAATTCTTAATTTATTTTTATATTTAAAAATCAAAATTTTAAATTATTTTTATATTTAAAAATAAATTTTAATAATTAAAATATTATAAATAAATGAGAAGGAAAAATAATTTAAAATTTATTTTTCAATTTAATATTTTTACATTTGGTCCACATTGTTTTGGATAGATGATGATTGGATTCTCTCATAAAGCACTCCTTGATGTGAAGTCATGGGTTCAATTCTTGACTCAATGCTAATGATATATTGGACATGATGAAGATGCCTTACAAAAATAAATATATTTTTACATTTCTTTCTTTTAATATATTCACTAAATCCATCCTTATTATTATTATTATTATTTCAATTTATTTCCACTTCTTTTTTTCTTTATATTCATTTAAATGAATTTCTAACTCACAATTTTTTCTCCCTTCAATCTGGTCTATCTTTCTTTTCTTTTTTGTTTTTTCATAAAATTTAACCATGAGAGTGTTGAAATCATTTTTTTATGGTGGAAATGGATTAAGTCCTATCAAAAACTTTTTCATCACCCCAAATCTAAAATACTTATAGTTGTAAACCAGATTTCCACTACAATTTCAATTATTTTCTAAAATTAAATATAACCTCCTTAAAGTACCTGATTTTTCATCTTTATATTAATTTATTATTTTATTGATTTTTACCTTATACTTCAAAAGTTAAACAAAAAATGTGTGTCCATGATGTGTCCATATATACTATAAATCTTAGAAATTTACTACATTCTACATAGTTACTTTATTCAACGTCACCAAGTATAAAAATATAAATCTCAAAAGTTTTTTGTATTCTAAATAGATACTTCATTCAACATCATATACAACTATGAAAACATTCCAATTTGAAGTACAAAACATTGATTTAAAAATAATACTATTAAAATTTAAAATAAATAAATAAATTAATAAAAATTAAAAACAAAATTATTTTATATAAATGATTTTTAAATTAAGTATTTTTTTGAAAAATTGACAATTTAATTTAGTAGAGTAACTAAACTGGAGTGTTAATTTGTGATATCCATTTGAGATTGCTAACCATTTCATGTTTTTCGAAATTATTGTTTCTCTGAAGTTCAGAAATTTTAATTCATATCGACATGCCAATCAACCATGAAACTATATCTTGAAATTAAACACATGGGATGGTCTTTAAAAAAATTTATAATTTTTCAAGAGTCAAAGTTACATGTTCATATTTAGGCTATATTTCCAAATTTTGATAAAAATTTATAGCTTTTAAAGAGTCAAATCTACAATTTTACAATTAGATGTTTAGGCTATATCTTAAAATTTTGATCATTTAAAATTAGACAAATGAGATAGTCTTTAAAAAGATAATAGCTTTTAACGAGTCAAAGTTACAATTTTACAATTGAATGTTTAAGCTGTTCGATAAATAAAATTAATATAGGCTTCATGAAAAGTTACAATTTTACTATGGAATGTTTATATTTTTGGATAAATAAAATTAGTTTTATGAAATTTTTTACTAAATTTAAATTTAATTAATTATACAACTCAAATTTATTATTCTAAAAATATCTTTTAAATTTCAAACAAAATATAATATTTAGAAAAACTTTAATGGATACCAGCATTCACTTTTAATAATATAAACTTTAACACATTTATCATATAAAAAATATGATATTTTACCTCGTTTTATTAGTGAGAAAGAGTAATTTTCAGGAATTCTTGAGCAGTTCCTTTCGCAATGAATGGTCATTTCTCGAACTGGTTTTGGCTATAAAAATTAAAGTATTAGCATGGTCCACATTTATGTTATTTAAAAATATTTTTTTCCCAATAAAATAAAAAGGGTATTTTTTGAAATATAATTGTTTATTTAATAAAGAGTTATTCTTTTAAATATAATTGTTTATTTAATGTACATTTATATAATTTTAACATTTTAATATATAATAATGGAAAAATTAACATAAAATGTAAATAGAACATATTCGAGTTAAAAAAAATTTAATTAGTTTTTAGTATTTAATAGATATTCATTATTTCTTCCTGATGCTGTGAGACAATTAGGCTTAGATGATTGTGGATGGGGTTAGCCACACTATGAGTTTTCATGACAACCTATAAGTTAATATGAGTTAGTTGGGTTGCATGCATCTCTGTGAAACTCCAAGCCATCTCAGGGTCACAATTAATGGTTGTAAGGCTAGTCATGTCGCTCATTCGAATTTTGTACCTATGGAAAGGCCAATGGTATGTCCGATGATGACCGATGGATCAAAAGAAAGTGGAAAGGAGGATGCTTGGTTGGTTGTATGTTTGTGTTTTGAAGGAGGAGAAGAAATACCAGGGCGAGACTCTTTGTCTTAGCTCATCAATAGAAGGGGGAATATTGCGTGCAATTTGGCTTCACAGAGAGAGAGAGTAGGAATCCCAGTACAAGGATATCTAGAAATTCAAAATTTAGTTGCGTGGTGGGGAATTTTGAAGGGGAAGAGAGACTATAAGCTCAAAGTAACATCTCTGGATCCAATCTCAAAACTGTTGTGGGTTATCCACACGAGGAAAAATACTTTAAGCTTGGTTGTTAAATTCGTGTTGGCAAATTGTGTGACTACACTATTTAGTTTCCCTATGTGTGTTGGAAAGGAGTGTTTGTGTGGCAAGGTGCATCATGGCTTGCCTTTTTGGTATACGTTCAAGAAGCTAACAAGTTTGGTGGTTTTCTGGAAGTTGGTGAGTCATTTTCTTGGGTGCTTTAGTTTTGCGAGCGCTCTGACTTCTAGTTGTATGTGGATTGGGAATTTTTGGAAAAGGGGAAAGCTTCATTGGAAGATTATTAGTGTGGTACTATCAGTCCAAGAATCTTCTTCATTCTAGGATGAGCTCCATTCGAATCTCTTGGGGTGGTCGATGGGTTTAACCTTCTCAATGGTCGAGTTTGGTAATGGCGAAGTGGATGTTTTCTTGCACATTTTGGTGGTTTCTATAGTGGTTTGAGTAGGCCTCCCTGGTAAGAGGCCCCTTTATTGGGGGTTTTCGAAGTTTTCGGCCCCAAGGGTGACGAAGGGGCATCTGTAGTTATTTTGTCAGACAAGTTGGTGTAGCAGAGGTGCTTCCTTTCTTGGTCAATTATTTAAGAAGGAGGTGTTGAATATGCATCCTCAACTTGCCTAGGCATGTCAAGGGATGGAAGAGAGAGGATTTTAGTCATGGTAGCAACATAATGAGCAAGGTGAGGGAAAAATTGTTGACCCACCTTTCTCTCAGTCTTTTCCCTCAGTGATGAATGCTACCTCATCAGTAGACAGTTTTGGTATCATTCAACAATGGAGTAGCTCATTTGATCAGCTCAATCAGGTCCGACAAGATGATCACAATGACATTCTACATTTCATGAATCACATTCAATGAAACCTTTTGGAGATGCATAATAGATTGGTTAGTCTATGGAGAGGGAAACGTAGCATTCAGGAAATGCTCGACTATATAGAAACCATACTGGCTCACATGAAGGGGCATATTCATTGTGAATCTAATCCCCAGACATCTCCTAGCTCGAGTCGTAATCACCATATAGCGATAAATTCTGAAGATGTCTAATGATAGTTGTGTCTTTTAGTCTTACTGGTTTTTTGACACCCTTTTTTTTTTACTTTATGTAAACCAGTGTCATTTTGGAATTTTGTTTTTTATTTAGGTATACAAGTATTGGCCAATAAATCTAGTAAAATTGATGCCAATAGGTTTTTGAGAAACAATACTAGAAAATGTAAGTTTTTAAATTAATATAAAAAATTATATTTACCATAAACAAAAAGAAATACTCATGTAGTATCTTATTTTTTAATTTCAAATAATAAATGTCAATCTCATTTAGCTAGCTTATGTGATATCTTATTTTTTAATTTCAAATAATAAATGCCACTCTCATTTACTTAAAATTAGTTTGAATTTAAATTTTTAAATGTTTTAGAGCTTTTACTATCAATTATTTTATAATTTTTTACAATTAATTAATTTATATGATTTTAAAATTTTGATGTTTAATGTTTATATAATAATTACGTTAACAATACACCATGTTCATATAAAAACTATCTTAATAATACAAATAAACTTCTAGTAAGTTTTAAATATTTTTTTCATTAAAAATGGAGTTGTTTTTAATGCCATTTTTTAGAATTTTTGGTGGATTTTATGGTTTGAATGAGGTGGAGGTAAGTGAAATCTTAGTTTGTATTATTTAAACTAAATTTTTGATTGCATAGATAGATTCAACACCATAAAAAAACCTTAAAAAGCTTGATTATGCAAAATGTTTTAGGCTTTTACTATAAATTCTTTTATAATTTTTTATAATTAATTAATTTATATGATTTTTAAAATTGTCATGTTTAATGTTTATATAATAATTAACTTTAACAATATACCATATTCATATAAAAAATATCTTAATAATACAAATAAACATCTAATAAGTTTTAAATATTTTTATTCATTAAAAATGGAGTTGTTTAATGCGATTTTTTAGAATTTTTGTAGATTTTATGATTTGAATGGGGTAGAGGTGAGTGAAATCTTGATTTATGTTATTTAAACTAAATTTTTTATTACACTGTGAAAATCTCTTAAAAAGCTTGATTATGCAAAATTTACCAATCAAACTTATGATTTCAATGAATTAGTCTCTAATTTAAACAAATAAAATAAAAAATATAAATCCAAAAACTTTTCAAAAAATCAAACCATGAAAAAATAAGCATCTTACCATAAAATTCGAATTTAGCTAAATTTAAAAGTACGAATCGAAAATGTGGCGCTGCTTTAATTCACCGCGTATATGAAGCGGTCAGATTTGTCGGATGCGATGAAGGTCTATTTCGAAATTTGTCGTGTTCGATTGACGTGTATGCACAGATAATAGTAGTGCTCCTGGTTATGACAACACCAGCACCTTTTGAACACAATCTCATTGTTTCTTGCCACGCTGATTCGTACTCTCCATTGTTTTCAGAGATGTCTAATCCGGTGAACACTATCCGGTGAACACTGCACAATGTTGGAATTTTCTGGATAGGAAAACGTGGGTATTTTTGTTTTTCACTTTGACATTGCAGAATTTAATCACCAAACTAAAAATAATTAAATAATCCCTCAACATTAAAGTGGTAGGTGAAAGGTTCTATGAATGTGGACAACGCTAAGGTTCATTGTCTTTGGACACTATGTGAGTTCAATGAACTTAGACAACTTTTCAAGAAAACCCTTCACATGGTGTCAAAAATATATGATTGCAATATAATAAAATATATGCAATAAGGGAGAGGTTTTTATTGTTATGTAGGGATTAGTGGTTGCTATAGTAATGATTCCACACATCCATAAAAAAAATCATAATAAAACATAAAAAAATTGCACATAAATAGTTAATAGTAAGTTATATAAGTTATTAAATTATGTCCAAAATGGACCCATGTATAGATTGGACCAACAATTGCCAAAACAAAACAAGTTGACAAGACATCTTATCCCAACCATATCTGAATTACTAATCAGGTCAAAATGCACTACAAAAAATTCCATTAAATTCCATGCAACAATGCACCTATCCCATCAAACAAGCACCCACTGATTTCCACTAGAGAAACACATACCATGGTCGGGTAATACCTACACAAGAATAGGTGAAATGTGTGTCAACCATATTTATATGCGTGTTCAACCATTCAACCTAATGAAGGCAATAAACAACACCATTCAATTCAGATAAATGTCTTTCGGATTAATCACATCATTAGTATTTGTTCGACGTTTCGAACCATCTAATGTGGTTCATCATCAGGAAAAGGTTCGAAACGTTGACCAGATACTAATGATGTGATTAATCCGAACGACATTTATCTAAATTATGGATCAAAAAAGTTTTAGATCTAATAACATTCAATTCATGAATTAATTCACAGGATGCAATAAATGACACCAACCCTTTCATTTCAGGAATTAAAGACAGGAAAGAACAAGGATAAACCATGAAAGTTTATTAGCCATTGGATCATATACAGATCAATCCAGAACACACATTTGAATTAGGGGGATGGAATCCATGCCAATCTTCCCCACCAATCAAATCTTATATCAAAAAAATATAAAAAAACCTAAACCGTTAGGGAGGGATTTCTATTGTTGTGCAAGGAACCGTAGTTTTTATAGTACTGGTTTCACACATCCATAAAAAAACCATAATAAAATATCAAAAAAATTCACATACATAGTTAATATGAAGTTATATAAGTTATTAAATTTATCCAAAATGGACCCATATATTGATTGGACCAACAATTGTCAAACACTAAGCCTCTAACATAACAAGTTGACAAGACATCATGTCCCAACTACCTCCGAATATGAATTACAAATTAAGTAAAAATAAACTACAAAACATTCCATTAAATTCTATCCAGTGGTACAACTATCCCATAAAACAAGTACCCACTCATTTCCATTGGAGCAACACATCCCATGGCTGGGTAATGCCTAGACAAGAGCAAGTGAAATGTGTGTTAGCCATATGCACATGTGTGTTCAACCATTCAACCAAATGAAGGCAATAGACGAAAACATTCAATTTAGGAATTAATTCACAGGATGCAATAAATGAAACCAACTCTTTCAATTCAAGAATTAAACACAGGAAAGCACAAGGATCAACCATGAAAGTTATTGACCATTGGATCATGTACAAATCTATCCATAACACACATTTGAATTTGGGAGATAGGAGTCCATGCTAATATTCCCTATCAATCAAATTCGACATCAAAAAACTATAAAACAACCTTAACCCTTACCGACTTGCATTTGAAACATTCATTCTACTCATCAACTGTTGGATACATACAATCAAAGTGTGTGCACAATGTTACATTCATTCTATTCGTCAGTTGTTGGAGACATATAATCAAAGTGTGTTAACGGTGTTATCAAGTTTATTTTTGTTAAATAGTGTTATCATGTTGATTTTTTTGCCGCTAATTTTGTTTACTTTTGTTGTTGATATTGTTTATATGATTCATCCATTGAAGTAGAGACTATAATAGAGACTAGATTAGAGACTAGAGTAGAGACTAGAGATGCACGAGATCCACATAAATTGTTCAGTAATTACCATTGCAAACAATATGCAGTTCTAAGTCCAAAAGTTGCAATTGAAGTCCCAAATAACCCACCTATGAGGACATGCAACACAAATAGGTGTTATAACTAGTCTTCTATTCTCCCATCTTCTAGTCTATTTTATGGATTAACCTCTATAGGTTACACAATAATATATCACCCGTATTAAGAAAAAACAAATAGGAGTATTCCCATAATGTTTACACAATTTATTGCTTGATAGACATATTCTAACATCGTGCATTCTGTAAAATACATAGTTCACACGCCTTAGAGGTATATTTTATCAAAAAAAGCACGCAGAAAATGAGTAGCTAAAACACATAACAAAGCAACCAGGGAACCCAAGAACCCTTATTACTCTGCCATGCTTTCTTTCTTCATTCTAATACTGAGGGATCCCTATTCTCATATGGAAAAGAGATTAAGATCAAGGCTACACCCTAACTATAGGAAGATAAAACAAGAACTGTGTAATTACATGCCCAATTCCATATAGATTGTTCATCAATTACCATTGTAGACAATATGTAGTTCCAGGTCCAAAAGTTGCAGTTTAAGTCCGAAATAACCCACTTATAGGATTAGGTAGCACAATAGGGCATTATAACTAGTCTTCTATTCTCCCCTCTTATGTTCTATTTTATGAATTAACCTTGGTATATTACAAAATAATATATCACATGTATGAAGAAATAACAAGAAAACGCCAATATAAGAATTCCCATAATGTTTACACAATATATTCCTTGATAGAAAGATTCTAACATCATGCATTCGTTGAAAAAAATAGTTCACGCGCCTTACAGCTAATATTTGATCAACAAAAGCGTTGAGAAAACAAATAGCTAAAACACATACCCATGCAACCAAGGAACCTAGGAACCCTTATTACACTGCAACAATTCTTATCCTTATTCTAATATCGAGGGCTCACTATTCTTATGTAGAAAATGGATTAATATCAAGACTACACCTTCATTATAGGAAGAAAACAAGAATCGTGTAATTACCTGCCTAAGTCCACATAGATTTTTCACCAATTACCATTGCACACAATATGCAAAATCAAGATGTTATTTTTTCTAGTGATGTATGCTCTCTGGTATAAGCTATGTGATTGTTTATAGAACTCATTTATAATCCGTACCTATCAAAGAAGTAAATTTGTTCAAGGTGAAAAAACATATATATATATATTTTTATCCAATCATCTAACCACAAAGTTAAACAATTTTCAAGTATTTGCAACCCATAGTTGTTTAGGGACACATGACTTACCTGCAAATAGTTCTAGAATTAAGTAAAAGGAAATATTAGATTGAAGTTTATAGTACATAGCTAAAGCATTGATTGTTGCTCCCTATTGATTAAAAATCCCAATAAATTCCCTTATTTTATAATACTACATTGAGAGGATATTGTTCATTCTATACTTATTTGCAAGAGTTGTGTACCTATAATTGACTAGAGGCTTAATGGGTTTTGGTTCTTCTTGCCTATAGAAATTAGGGTATAATGAGTAGAGAACTCATATTTTTGTTTGGTTAGATTAAGAGTTCCAGTTGGGTTAATGTTAAGATCAACAATTTTTTTTTTTGGATCAGGCATATCGTATTTGTATCCCTTGAAAATATACTTCAAATTACATGAAATAAGCCTTATTTTCAATGAGAAATTGGTATGCATGAATGATTTGTGATATACTACACAAAATCAACATTTTTTTTAATTAGAATTTCTTGATAAATCTTCAGGTTGTTGCAGCCATGCCAAGAGTTTCTATTGCAGCTTGTACAAGGAACATGAGGAGGCAAGGGACTAGGGGGACCTAGTTGTGATCCAGTTCATCAGATGATTATATGGGAGGGTGATGTGAATGCTCCCAATTCTCCCAACATTGTTGTTGAGAATGAGAGTGTGGAGGAAAATTATGTTGTCCCATCATCAACCACAAAGTCCCCATCAACCATAGTGCAAGGTGCGCATTAAACAAAGGAAAACAATGTCTATTGGTTGTCATAATTGTCTTACTTTTTACCTAAATTACCTTTCGTTAGCCTTTGTTTCACAACTCAAATAAGACATCTATGCAAGTATTTTTGGTTTCTTTTAATGATTCTTTGGGTAAATGGATAACGTATGCTTATCTTAATTTGTAACTCACCATTTACATTACTCATGAATTTTGAAATACATGTTCACTAATTCAAAATCAAAGTGGTTATGGTATAGGAAGATCCCGAGATTCCTGCACCAAATGTGGAAGGTCGTTTATTTGAGAATTTCGACTAGGGGTTAGTCTCAATTGTCAAAGAGAAAGGCTCACTTTATCTCATGAAGTTTTGTTCTTGTATTCCTGGAAATGGCTTGGAGCGTTTGAGATTTTCTAAAGTTAGGGATTAGTTTAAAACACCTTCATCTTTTGTTATCATCTTGATATGGTCGTGAGCTGATGTAATCTGTATATATATCAAGTTAGATTAGAGTGTAACTTATTGATGTTGTGGACGATTTTTGGTTTCTGTATTCTAAGAATTTCGTATCGCCACAACCTCTCTAAAGTTCGATCTATCATTATATGATATGTAATGAGCAGAGACTTTTTTTATTTAACAAAAAATGGATAATTCTAGTTTCATGCATTCATTTTGTATATTTACTGTGATGATAAATATGTTCATATAGGTTAACCTGTTTCCTTAAAAAGGGAAATGAGTTGGTTGGCTAAGGGCCCAACAAACCCATATCATTCTCCCTCTATATATTGTATTGTGTGATAAGTGAATGGTGTGGTTCTTATCTGTGTGAAGGTTACTTGTAACATGTGTGTATAACTAGATAAACCCTTATGAAAATTATTTGAAAGAGTAATAGAGGTTAAGATGTGAACTCTTGCATTCATACTTGGGTTTTTTTTCTTAGAGTTTAACATTGAAGAAATATTTTATGTTTATTGTAAGACACATAAAGGATTGGGATTTGGAAGGTTAATTTTTGTTTTGATTTAAACCTCTTCAATTAAAAGTGTAGATCTGCTATGTCGTGCGTACAGTTCTTTTGAGTGAAGATTTGTAGGTTTGAAAAAAAATTATTCAACAGATCTTGATTGGTGAATGATATATCATTTCTTGAGATTGTTTATATGTAGTAAGAAAGTGAAAAAATTTGTTATGATGCATGTTATTATTTGATAGTGTCACTATGCGAGTAGAATTGTTGTTTTCCCGAGAACTTTATGATTCAAAATTTACATCGTATTTTTGGTCCTGTTGAATTCAGATTATCATATGGCTGCTTGGGTATCTCGAGTACAAGAACAAAATATTGTTGTCACAAATTAGTTTGAGTTTATCAGTTGAATCCTCCTTATGAGGTAATTCTTTTGCATCTCTAATAAACGTAGAAGTTTATCTCAAATACAATATTAATCAAATCAGAACATGGTATAAACAAAACTATATTCATGAAGTGATCTCTTTATTTTTGCATGTGAGTTTAATATTTTCTCTGTTATTTGATTAGGTCTTCATATTATCTTGAGATTTATGTGTAAAGTAGTTAAAGGGAGTATGATGAGTTTTGAGATTTTATCTTGATTCAAGCAAGGTTTCTTTCCACATCAGTTGAGTCCAGGCTTGTTGCACAATATTCTTTTTAGTACAGGAACAAAGGATTGTTGAGTGCAGGAACAAAGTTGTTTAATTTTTCCCAGTACAGGAAAAAAATTGTTTTGTATTTCTGAGTACAGGAACTGAGTGTAGGAATATATTTGTTTCGAAAAAAAATTCAGTACAGGAACAAGTTTTTTCGAAATGATTGAGATTACATGGTTTGGAATAAATTCTCAGTTTTTTTATTTTTGAAATAATTTTCAAAGTCTCCTATTTTTATTTTTTGAGTGAGAGTCTAGTCTCTAGAGTGGTGTGGTGTCATTGTGTTAACAATGTAGGAATAAAACTAAAAGGATTTATTTAAATTTGTTCTTTTCAACATGAGTTATTTAATTGCAGCGATAGAGATATGATTTACAGAGTGAACACAAAACCCTTGGCATTAATTATGCTACGCCTTAAAGCTTACGAAGTCCTGGATTTACAATTAAGTGTTGAGGAATTAAATTTCAATTCCTCCACCCAATATTTTGGCACCGTTGTCAGGGAGGTGTTTAAGGAATTCTAGTAAAGTTCTATTTTTTCTTTTTTATAGTAGAGGTAAGTATTCTTTGTTTTTTTTAAAGTGCAGTGCTATTCTATTACCGAAGGAATTTATTTTTGTATTAATTGTGTGCTGTAGTGATATTTTTTGAACTAGCTGCAACATTTGATTTCAAACTGTTTTGTTCCAGCAATAATTTTTTACAGTTTTGTTAATTATTTCTTGTTTGATTTCTTTCAGAATTCATGACTAACATAGGTAGGGGCCCAAATCCCAAAAAGGGCAGAGGAAATATTGATAAATTGTAAATTTTTTCTCATGTCGGGCCTTTTGCTGCAAGTAGGAATTCTAAGCAGACACAAACCGTTCACGGTGGTACTTTTCACCTGGAATATGGAGACAAAAATTTAGCAATCTCACAACCAATAGAAGGGAAGAAGGAGACTGCTAGGATGAAAATATTATAAATGAACTAGAATCAACCTTCACAGTTTGCAGGAAGTGGTCTCTTTGGAGGAGGAAATATGGCAAACAATGAATATGTGCATGGTGAAGGGGTTAGTGACAACCAACCAATGGAGGAGCATTCCACTTTTGGTTTCCCAATTATGGACCCACATGCATTGGTTCAAATGAAGAATACTTCACACTACATTCCTCCACATTTTCATGGTAAATTGCATGAAGATCCTGATTATTTTATTTTTGAGTTTGATATAATGTGTAGGAGTTATGATTATTCTATGTATTCCCAAAAGTAAAGCTTTTCCCTGAAACTCTCAAGGACTCAACCTTATGTTGGTTCATGGGTTTGGGGAGGAATAATATAACATCCTGGGAGGAAATTGAGAGAGTGTTCTTGAATAAATATTAGAAATATTACAAAACACAAAAAATACAAGATGAGATGTTTACCACTGCACAGGGTGATGCTGAGACCTTGGAAGACAATTTGGAGAGATTCTTATATATTATTCAAAGGTTAAAGCATAATTTTGATATGAGCATTGTTAACGTTCGATACGTACCATCATAGAATCGTTAAGACTTCCAGTAATTCTCTAAGTTGTGAGATTTTGATTTAAAGTTAAAAAAACACTAGAGGTAACCACAGAACAAATTTTAAACTCTAATATTTAGCCTTCTTAGGGTTTAGAGAGGGCTCTCTCTATAAAATTTAACTTTTTATTTATTTATAAAATATTAGGCTAGTTATGATTGTGTAAATTGGTTTTGGTTTGATTTGGTTTGGTGGGAAAAATCACTTAACGAGATGGATAGTGGGAAATCTGTTTGTCCATTGGGATAAGGAGTCAAAAGTCAAGCAGACAGAAGTAGGATCAAGGTCAAAAAGTCAAATGTTTTCAGGGCAAGATAGATAATCCTTTGAAGATCTTGGAAGGATTTTTGGTGAAGTTGTTTGATCGAGATAAAGATAAATGAAGGGTTCTTTGATCCGGAAAAGGGAAGGAGTAGATAGAGGTCAAATGAAAGAGGGAGCAATTAAGGGTTACCTACTTTGGAAATCAGTAGAAAACATAGAAATGATAAACAGTAAAGATAGGGTGCTTTTAACAAATCCTGAAATAACACTCATGAATTATCATTCAAATTTGGAACAAATATATGGATGCATGAAACAAAGAAGATAAACAATGACAAGTAGAAAATACTTCACTTCAATATCTCATCACATGAATCTTGAAATATGATGCTAATTGATTCGATCCAGTCTACTACTCAAATTTGAAACACAAAAGCCTTCAAGTACAACAAAAATGACTATAGAAATCTTCAGCAATTTATTCCACATTAATACTTCAAAGGGTGAAGTATTTATACAAAAATGTTTACAAAATATCCTAGAATGATTCTAGGAATTATCTAAGGGAAATAAAAATATCTTTACAACAAAATAGTGATAGCTGCTTAACAAATCATCAAGCTGTCCTATTTATCCAAATAAAATAGAAACTAGTTGTGTCCTCTTTGTTGGCTCAGATATTTGAAGTTTGTTTTGAAATATGAACTTCTTTATCTTATACTCTTTCAATCTAATTCTATTTAACCCAATACTCTTTAACTCTGATTCTCTTTAACCACTGTAAAAACTATTTCACATCTATAATAAATTCTCTTTTGACTTAAAAATCAGCAAACTATTTTTTCTCTTTCTTTTTGCCTTTTGATTTTCACAGTAAATCAGTAAGTGATTTCCAAGCTTCATCATTTGGAATTTGTATCTTTTTCATCTTCCTGAAGTTTTCGTCCGCCTCAATATATCTGGAAAAATTTGGTTTTATGAAAAACAAATGTCTTATCTCATGCTGTAGATAGAATAAGTGTTCAAAACTTTTGAGTAAAACTTTCCCTGTAGGAATACCTTGTCCGTCTGTCTTGTTCACTTTCTCTTTTGCATATTATCTGATCTTCTTATTGTAATCTTCTTGTGGCATATTTTTATCATTTATGACCAAAATTTTAGGCAAACTTCTTTGCCTCCAATTTTCAAATTTAACCATAAATTTGGTTATGGCTATGTTCATATTTTCACATTTCTCTTCAAGTTGTTTCATTAGGTTCTTCTTTAAAATGAATTTCCTTATTTCAAGGATTGTCCCTGTTCAATCAGTGATCTCAATTTATTCTAACTCCTGCTTGTTTTTGCTGTTGAGAAACTTAATCAATTCTATGGCTTTCTCAGGTTTGGCACCTAGCTCATCTTTGGTTTTCTGAATTTCTGCTAGTGTTTCCTTTAGTAAATCTCTCTGTTCAAAGATTACCTGAATTGAGGGTCACACATCATTGATGGTTTCAATGATTTTGTTCCATAATTGGTTTTTCACATATGATATTGGCTCCTTTAAGGTTAAATCCTTTTGAATTTTCTTGAGTTCTTCATTAACTTATTAGCCCTTTGCTCATGAGTTTTGGCATTGATTTGGGCTAACTTATTTGTATCTTCAAGATTGTCTATCACTTTCTTCAATATGTTAATCTCACTTGTTTGAAGTGACATTTATTCCATGGATTTTACTAGTTTACTGGCCTCATCTAAAGGTTGAGTTGTTATAGTAGATGACTATGTAGCTAAAGTTGTAGATGATGTCACTGGAACTGCAGTAGCCAGTGGTACTTTAGGTGCCAACTCTTCTGCTAGAGATCAAGGCACAGCTGTAGTAGTTCCGTGGGAATTAATAGAGGAACTTCTTGTGCTTTTATTGTTTCCCTTTCATGGACAAGCTTGTCCATTTGAATTTCCATTTCTTTGATCTATCCTGTTAGCTGAAAGATTAAGTTCATCATATCATCCTTCTCAGTCTGTTCTTGTATAATTTCTTTGGCTTGAGGATGTTCAGTTGATGGAAGCTTGAGTTGTTTCCTTAATGCTGCAATGTCAACATTCTTTTTCTTCACTAATTCTTCTGCACCTTTGACATTTGCAGGATCATATCCAACTTGCATGACCAACTCTTCTAAAGATTTAATCCTAAGATCTTTAGCATATAATGGAGCTTTGTCAACTTTCATTTGATCTTTCATGTTTATGATTGTGTTCTGAAGTTTTTGAACACTCATAGCTTTGGTTGTAATGGTAGAATACAACATCTCTGAACTTTGCGTATGGAATTATATTTGATCTAGTGCATGAATATTTTCTGTTGGCACTTCTAGATCAACCATTTTGTAGTCTGCAACTGTCTTTGGAGTCTTCACTGTAGGCTGTAACACTAACATGATAAACTTTTTATTTGAGTAATCAAAGGCTGATAAAAGCCTGTTTTGTACACTTGGTGTTTGCTTCAAATATTGAGATAAACATCATTTTTAATCTCTTTCATTCTTTATAATGTGTTTGCACTTTTCCCCGATATGAAGGTCCTTTCCCTATGGTTTGTGAAGATAGATGCTTCTATGTTCACATTTTTCTATCATCTATGTGTATTTGAATTATCACCGTTCTTCATTCAAATTCTTCAGAATTGGATCATTTAAATGGTTGTAGTAACATTTCTATTTGTTACCTTCTGGGCATTTGTGTCTTTAACCTCAATAGTCATTTCTCTTTACCTCCATCGGATTTATTTTAGGTCTCTTTATTATATCTTGATTTGAACCCCGCTTTAATGGTCATTCTTAAATAATATATGTCTTTTTCCTCTTCCTCGACCTTTGGTATTTTCCTTGATTACACTTCTATATGTAGACTAGTAATACCAATTTTGCTTCACATCCATCAAAGGTTTCTTATCCACTCAGTTTTGATTGACATACTTTAATATTCATACTTAGTTCTAAGTTAAGAGGAATATTCAATTCTAGATTCATTTTTCTGTTGACGAATAAATGACCCAAGGAGGACATGTAAAAATCAAATTAAATGTGGAATAATCCATGCCTATGCAATGAGACAACTGATTAAACAAACACTTTGCAGTAGAATGGGCGTTTAAGCTTATGAGATCAATAACTTCAATAGTAATCTAAAACATGTATTTAGATACAATGTACCCATGGATAGGATGTTATCACAGACACACATCTCTCATGGAAGGATCCATTCATCAAGGTGGTTTTAGGCCACAGAAGCTCTCATCTTATAAAGGAAGGGAAAGGCTCAAGAGAAGGTTAAGATGATACTGATTTTTTGAGGCTACAGAGAACTTGAAGTTAATGGATATTTAAGATGATTCTGTAGATTTTATTAATGATATCTCAACGTTCTGCATCGAGCAGTTCTTGAGGCATTGGATTTATTCCAATTATCAAGCATAGGCTGAAGCTTCCACTTTAGATGAAAGATAAATCATGTTAGGCGCATTTGTTTCGAGCGTTATGAGACTAGATTTGTTCAGATCTAGATTATACTAGTACTTCTTCTCGCTGAGTGAGTCTATCCTTCCCTAGTAGCAGGTGGATGATGCATTTAAGGCCATATCGCAATATTAAGAATGCAAATAAGTGATTCGTTTATCACCGACCGCGTAGCTCGTCACCCCAATGAGCGAGAGGGGGTTTATGGACGCTCGATAACATAAAGAGTTGCTCGAGGAAGGGCCAACCCTTCGAAAGATTTGTATTTCATTCTTATTCGTTCTTGTATTTTTTCAGCTACATGTATTGTAGAAAGGCTATTGTGAACAAGCTAGATCTAGATTGCGGTATCTTACACTTTTACATGCGATTCTGCGAAACCCTCGCTTGTTATTTTTTGATAAGAGACAGATTTTGCATTGAATACTTCTCTCGAGTGATTTTACCATGACAGAAATTCCCAGATTTCGATATTATTATTTTGGTATTCAAACCTTCCAGGTAAAATCAATGTATATTTTACTGAAATCGCTGAGACGCCATGGACAAAGCACTATAAGCCATACCTGAGTGGGAGAAAGAGTTTATCAACAAAGTTGAAATGATTTTGTTACAGATAAATTCTGCATGTAAGTCCCATATGACCCCAAGCTAAGTGATCCCCACCATCCTTTTCCTCATATTTTTATGCACATTTCTGAAATTAACATTTTTAGGGCTAAAATAGATGATAAAAGTGACCAAATGGAGAAATGATTAAGTGATTAAATATTTAAACATAATATTAAGAACATCTGATTTATTACTCGTTATGAGCTATATTGAAAGATGTCTGCTGCCTAACTTTGTTATTAATTTTAAGGCAGTGATTTAATTTATTGCAAGAATCCCTGGCTTAGTGATGATGATACCAGATCCCAGCTTGAGGAAATCCTCTGCTCATCTTGAGATCCAATCCATTTTAAGACTAAAGAGCAATAGAGCAGAGTCTGTGAATGATGGAGGGGATGTGAGATACTCTCACGTCTTTCAGATCACATGACCTCCAAAGAGGATAAACAGAAGAAAGAAGGTCATGTGAAGTGAGAGACTTTCTTGTATGTTCTCAAGAAGAAGAAGAAGGACTGCCATCTTCCCTATTATCATAGGGGGAGTGAGAGTTAAGAAGAGAACTTAGAACATGACATTCTAAGTATGTACTTGACAGAGTACAAGTGTCACTCTCTAGAGCCTTCAAAGAGACTCTAACTTTTCCTCAATTCATCTGGGATGAAAGAAGAGAAGAGACCATGGCAAAAGAAAAGAGAGGTCAAAGGCCACGTACCGTTGTCTACATTTGATGGGTCATGTCCAACAAGAAAGTGGGTGATGAATCAGCATTTTTCCTACTACATCCCTAGTGGGAAACAAGCTATAGAGATCTCAGCCACAGCACCTAGAAGGTGAAGTCAAGATTTGGTGGTTTGTGCCTACTTGAGCCATGCAAGAGGCTCATTCTTGTTGAGTTTTCTCAAAATATGACTGAAAAATTTTGGATAAAGAGGGAGATCGGGGAAAGGGAGGAGTCCTCACCACCACTTGAGGAGCCTCCCCGTACTAACGCCCTCACAACCTCGGGAGTGATGCCTTCCATGGTTCAGAGTTGTTGTATTTTGCATGAGAGGCAAATGATGGTGACGGATTTCTACTCCAACTGCTGGCGTTCGAATTTCCATCTCTTTGTCACTTTCAAATGTAAAATCCTATGGATGATCTACATCTGCATGTTAAGTTGGATGAGACAGGCATCTGCACCACACCGCACAGGCTGCGCGGATGAAGCAGGCTGAGGACCCATGCCTTATGGGAGCATTCACGGGATCCATCTGAAATACAATGAGAAGGAATGATAGATGGTAGACATCTTGAAGTGGAGAAACCATTTCTTCCTTTCTAGATGGCACTTTCTCAATGAGCACTTCGTGCCTAAAAGAGAAACTTCACTGGGCAGCGTATCTAAGGCTCCTTGGTTTTGGGGCCAGCTACAGATGGAGATGGAAAATCTGATGCAGAGATTCCACAGAGTCTGACCCACACACTCCATGATAGAAGTTCTTTCAATAGTTTGAGGAGGCTTCTCACACTTGGATCTTCATGATTCATGAGGAAATCGCATGGGGATGATGGAGGACACTGTATCGGATAAAATATTCATGTTTGTAGTTGGACAATTTTTTACCATACACATCATGATGGGAGGTTTTTTACCTACCACCTATTTGGGTTCCATCGGATCAATTTGATCCTTGAGAAGATTGCATTTCAACATCTCATGAAATGCAAGAGAAAAATCTGATTTTGGGAATGATAATTTTGGGAGTGATAGCGAAGAACAGACATTGGCACCCACATGCAGATGGATGGGTATTGATGAGCAAGGAGCCAGAAATCTATTCGTTAGACCCATGACACTGATAATTAGTGATATTTGGTCAATATGCGAGCCACTTTGAAAGAGTTTTTGTCATCATCCTTTCCAAGGGTATGTATGATACTACAATATGGGATAAAGAGTGGACACATTGTGTTGGTAGAATAACACCATGTCAATCACTGATATACTTCACATGATTTGGATGATGGAGGAGATGTGAATATTTTTGCTTGGGATGTTCTTATATAAAGATTTTCTCATAAATATGATGTTGCAGTGAGAAGATGGCACTAATACAAAGGCAAAGGGATGCCATCACCAGTCGAAAGTAGATGTTCAAGAGGTAATTTTCCTAAGGGAGACTCAGTGATAGTATGCTGATGGACATTTATTCTGCATGTCAAAGATTGGAGCACAGAGTGATGGGATTAATTAGTCAACAATGATTATTAATAATTTTAGAGTCGGGTTTATTGACAGATTTAGATCACTTCACACTTTTGGATGAACTTGATGGGCAAAGAGGAGGTATAAGATGATGGCAGTAGATGGGGACACTGCCATTATGATGTACTCTTCTGTCTTATTCTGAAGTATGAGGGAGAGGATTTGCATGCCTCTGGTTTATTTATCTTCGTGGAGATAATAAACTGATATGGAGGATCCATGGCTGATTCATAGTGGAACTGTAGTTTCAAAAATAGAAGAAAAGAGATATCAACTATTTACATTGAAGCCACTTCGAGGGGGAAACCTAACATATAGAATCTTTATTAATTTTGGATGATAATTACAAACTCCTTCTATATATAGGAGTCCATATGGGGCCATAATAACTTAGTGGTAATGATAATGATAACTTAACTGACCTAAGAATAATAATTTAAGGGCACAATAATAACAAATGGGGTTAAGAAGGGTTCAATAATAACAATATAAGCAACTAACCATAATATGGGACTATACTAGTGATATAGGACCTAACATACCCTTTCAAAAAGTGTCTCGACACTTGAGTAGCTCCTAAAAGCTTCGTATAAAATTCTCATCCTCCCATGCACTTGTAGTAAGTTCTTCACTTGATGAGATATCACAATTGACCGATTCTTTGTTACGGTTTCTTGTTATGACCATTTGTGTTCCAATATTATTTTGATTGGTGCATCAGTAATATTTTTAACTCGAATATTTTCACCTATAACCTTCTTACATGAAACATGGAAATCGATGTACTGATAGCTGCAGTTCTAATTTAGCGCCAGAACCAATCTTTGCAACACCTTGTATGATCCATATTACTTTTGGTGATAATTTATTATCCTTCTAAATTTTCGCTGAGGGACATTTGTTTGCATGGTTGTAGCCGAAAAATACCCAATCTCCTACATCAAAATTTCTCGCCGCGATGTTGATCTCGCTCGTTGTTTCATTCGATTTTGTGCCAAATTCAGTTATCCTTGCGGAGTTGGAGAACTTTCTTCATGCTCGATAGACTTTCTCCCAATCGCTAAACCTTTCGAATTTTCTTAAATATGATGTGGATGGATGGTGGATGATATCCATAGTGCTGAATGGGGTCATTTTTGTCACAGTGATGGAAGGAATAGAGAAGAGTATCACTTCATCTTAATAAGAGTAACCACTTGACCCATTATGCTCTGTTTTCATCGTATACAAAACAACGAAGATATCCTTCCAAACATTTATTTACGATCTCGCTGATCTGATCAGATTGAGGATGATAAGATTGTTGCGTAGCCACTGAGTACCCAAAACAAGAAAATAACTTCCGTCCAAAATTTCCAAGAAAAATGGGATTCGTCGTCACAATAACCCTTTGCTTCCATGTAGTTTTTGAATTCTATCCATAAATGTGTAGTAGCAACCGTACTTGCTTTAAATGGATGAGATAATGCGATAGTGGATATAGCTACTTGGTAAGTCTATCACCACCACCGTTTACTTGCAGTTTCTTCTCGTTTTACTCTAGGTAAACTCCGTAGAAAGACATTGAAACGACGCCCTCCCAACGATAGATTTAAGATTTATTTATATGTTGCAGTTGTCCTGATAGTTCAATTGTTTCCACTTATCTTTCGCCTGCAAACCAAACATTCCGCCACAAACTTTTGAATATCAGATTGTTGGCGTCATCCCAAAAAAATTCTTTCTTCACCCCCGCTGTGTGCTTTAAAATCCCGAGGTTCCGTTTAAAGGAGAAGTGTAACTTCCGAAGAATATTTTGTTTTAGTTGGGAATTTGCAAAGATATAAGCGATCTTGTACCTATAAGGAATCATTTTCCAACTAAATGTACGTATGTACTAGGATCTTGCTACAACTTTTGAATGAGTGTCCATACATCTTTGTCCTTCCATTCATCTCTTTGTTTCAAATATCCAACTGGTTGGATAATAGAAATGGCACAAAGCAATGCTTCCACCTCTTCATTCTTTCTTGAGAGTGCATCTCAGTCAACATTGGTTACTGCCCCTTTGTAGGTGGTAGATTATTTCAGTGGAAATATAACCCAACATCTTAGACCCATTTTGCTGTTCTTTTCCGATGATAGATTTTCTTGTTCTGTGTGTATGTTTAAGACTACTATGACTGGAGCTTTTGCAGATTTTAGAAGTGGTTCTTCCATTGATATGTTCATTATTTTTATATGCAGTATGTGATTGCTAACATTTTCATGTTTAGAGAATAATTATTTTGATTGGATGATGAAAAACATATTTATTCTGTTTATCACAGATGTTGATCGCACTGTCTCCATTTCCTGCAGCATTCATCTGTGACAGAAGAGCTGCAGGTGGCTCATATAGCTTTAAGACTGTAGAGTTTGGGCATTGCTGCCTCTAAGACGTTCCTTAAAGGCCTTAGTTAAGCCTGTAGGAGTCCACAAAATGCATCTTCGCTTCAAATAATGCTGTTAGAGGTGCCGCTATTCTCCCATAATTCTTAACAAACTTGCGATAATACCCCCGTTAACCCTAGAATCACGCAACTGTTTTTATGACAGAGACGTTCATCCGTAGAGAAGAGAAGAGGCTCATAGGGTTCACTTTAAAATCCTTCGCGGAGGATACAATATGACCCAAATATCTCCACCTCTTGTACCTAAAAAGAAAATATTTTTCTGATTTTGCATATAATTGCTCGCCTCGCAATAGATTTGAGAATTTCAACATGTTCAATAATGGATTTGCCTCCAAGACTACCAGAGATTAGTATATCATCAAAAAATAATAGCATAATGTTTGGATAATGGAGTTTGAAATGGAATTCATCAACCCTTTGTTCTTAGGTTGTATCAAGGACTAAAAGGCATGACCAAATCTATAATGACCTCAGAGTTCAACAGTCGCTTTTGGAATATCTTCGTCATTGAGTTCTAATTTGATGATATCCCGACGAAGATCCAACTTGGTAAATAATAGTCATATGCATCTATCTGCACAATTCATCAACTGCTGTGAATGGGAAATTTTCTTTAATGGTATTTATTGAGCTCCCTATAATCCCATACGCTACAGATCCATCCTTCTTGTACCAAAACCAAGGAGCAGCAGGTTAAACTCGACCAGGTTGAATTATATCTACTTTCTAACATTTCAGAATCATATCATTCACTCGCCTTTAGATAAAGAGGCGATATCTATAAGGCCTGGATGTCGATAACACCGAATCAAATGAATAGAGTATGATCATGATCACGAATAGGTGGAAGTCTTTTCTGAGTTTCGGAACACCAGAATGATTGTCCACATTCTGTTGAGATTCAGGTAAATAGATGATTTTGATGTCGAACTTCTGGAGAGAGCATACTGCGCAATTTATACTACAGGCTGTTTCTTGAGAAGCTTTGTCATGACATTAGAGCTATTATCCTTCCCCAAGCTTCCTCTTCAATACCTGCACTAATTTCTTTCCTTCTCGCAAAAATGAAAGTTCTGAAAATGGTGCCACTATCCCTGAAGATTGTAACCATCGCATTTTAGTACAACATCAAGACTTCCTCCTGCAGGAATGGAAAGTATTGGACTGGTCAATACATATTCTGATGGTTAGCTTGATATTATGGCATTTTCCAGAGTGACTTATAGTTCCTCCATTTGAGAAACCATTACTTGATGATTATGAGGTTTGCATATGTGAAACAATTTGATTCCTTGGCTACCTTACAATGAATAAATTATGGAGAAGCATCACTTTAATCAATCAACACTTGATATTATTTCAAGATACATTTTTTATCTTTTGACCATTCTGCCATCTCGAGAGTTTGAGGAGTGGTAATTCCCATTGTTGCATTATGATATAATTTTATCTATTTCTTCTCGTCATTTGTATTGCCTCTCGTGTGTATATCCTCTTTGTTCATTTTCTTCTTCTTCTTCACAATGAAAGTGTAAAACAATTTCTTTTTAGCACACTTATGACCTTTTTAGTATTTACATTTCCTGCCAACCGTAGCAAAGCCCTTTTTAGTTCTTTTTTCTTCCAATTGTTGTGGTGTCAACTTTGTAGTGTTGTGGAAATCTAGGGCGAGCAACACTTCCTTCTTTATAGAATTGGAGTGGCAGGCCTTTGTCGCCATAACTTACATTAAAATATTCTTGCTAACCCGAATGCCTTTCCAATGAATCAGTTCCAAAACATAAACTTCATGTTGGATGTTATCCCTTTAGGAGTGCCTATGAAGAGATCAACTCGTGTTCCTCGGGAATATCGTCACTATATTCAATTTTTGGAAGTCCTCACTAGGGGTTACCACTAAACTTTTTTTTTGTTTTGGAGATTTATCAATCAAGCAAAATAGTTGTGTTGTTCTTTGTATCCTTACACAGTTATCATTTTCCATAAAATTGACCAAGGACAATTTTTTACGATAAAGCCATTGATACCATACAAATGTATTTTGTTCTAAATGTAAAGTTGCAATGCGTACCTTTTGTGTGTTTTGCATGTTATGGAGATCAAATATTGCTCCATCCAGAGTATCCATGTTATAGGATCCCTTTCCATCAAACTTCCTCATATCCATTTTTGGAATATGGTGGTTCTTCCACAACATTAGAGGTTATGGAATCACGATTAACATTTATTTTGTCTTCATCATGAGGTTCTCTTACTATATCGCCCATTAGAATTGTTTCCTTGTTTTAAGCTTGTCATCAAGCCTTCCATGTATGCTTTTAGATCATTCTTCATGTTTTCCATGTTGTCTTTCATGTTTCTTATCGATCTTAGCTTCCATGTCATCAATCTTAGCTTCCATGTTTGATTTTTCAGTATTTTTATATCCATCTTAGATTCCAAACTATCCATCTTAGCTTTCCATGCCTTTTTCAAACTATCCATCTTAGTTTCCATGCCTTTCAAAATCCCCATGTTTGTTTTTTGTTGTTCTTTGCGAGAGCGAAATTTGCTGCACTTGTTTCTGTATTTTTGTGATATGCCACAGTGCTGCCATTCTTCGCCATGAGTCACGAGAGCCTTTCCAAAGGCTTCATGGAGTTGAATTCTTTTAGGGGGCCATTTTAGAATCCAATACCGATATCTATTCTACAATATTCCCTTAAATCAATTCAACTTGATTCTTCAAACAAGACTTGCGCAATTGTAAAAATACACACCTTTTACTTGCTTCTTTTAGGAGCTCAGACAAATTGAATTATCTCTGTAATTGAGAATCTTAAATATCTAAAATTCACTATTGTAGTAGTTTGAATCATTTTTCAAATGCCACGTACATGATCCGACGGATTCTTCACATTGTTATTTCCAATCTCCCACAATGACCCAATTTTGGACCGATTCGTAGAGTGAATTTGTACTACTTTCCACGTGTCATCAAGCTTCGTCCTTCGTCTCGAAATTGATAGCCAAGAAATCCCAGTCCGTAATTGCAGCCAATTTACGGAACTCCAATCCGGGCGGTCGCAGAGAGAGTTATTGAACTTTTCCACGATCACCTCTTTGAGATGGTAATTCAGAGCCTGAAAAGCACTACCTTCCAGCGGCATCATTCCAAAATACAGAACCAAGCTCTGAAATTTTTTACTAATCCCCTTCAGGATTTCAGCTTGCACTACATGAATTCTCAGATTTCTGAACCTTCGTAGAAATTTTTGAAGAAAATGCCACGATGACCCGTTTAAGAGCTCGAAAAAAACCTAACTTCCATGCATCATATTCAAAATATTACAAACTGTGCCTGGAATTTTTAGACAAACTTTCAAGATTTTCAGCTTCGCACCTAAAATTCTGGCTTCTAAAGCTTCGTAGAAAAAGTTATAGCGAAAATTCCACGATGACCTATTTGGAGCAAGAAAAACCTCAGAATCCAAAGCTCGATACCAAAATGTTGTGTAACCAAATTTTCCAAAATAGAAGGTATCAGAGAATAACGCCTTATAAATAGTTAATTTCGAGGAAACCTCCAATACATTACATAAATGCACAATTCTTGGATGATACAATTTACAAAACCTTTCTATATAGAGTCCAGGTATTGGTAATGCATCCTAGTGGGGTCACAATGTAATCCTAGCCGACCTAACAATAATAATTTAAGGGCACAATAATAACAAAATGGGGGTTACAAGGGTTCAATAACAATAATAAGGGGGTTAAAATAACCATAATAAGGACTATAATTAGTGATAGGGACCTAACAATCCATGTGTCTTCTTACTTCCAACATATGGTGAGAGCTTTGTTTGTGCAACAAAATATTTCATGATGCTCTCCATCTCGGGTAGTGCATTGCTCCAAAAGTAAGCAAGCTCTGATTTTTCTCCATGACTAATGTAGGGCCAAACCATGTGATGGAGACAACCATCTCTTATGTGGTTTTGGCAGATTTTTGTCATTACATGTATGTCTGGGCTGATTCATATGATTAGCCATTATGTATCAAGAAAACAATTTTCCATGTATTTTCTGGCTAAAGCAGCTTGAAAACCGCACCGTAACTACATGGGAAACTCAAGAGGTACTTCCTTGAACCACATGAAACCTTCAGTATTTCCCTCTATATTGATGTTGATGATGACCCTTGCTGAGATTGTTCTTATCTTTATTGAGAGCATGATGGGGAGAGTGCGGTGACAACGGGGAAAATATCTTATCTGATCATGGTAATAAAGATGCTTGCATGTCACAATTTGGAGAGAGCTCAAGGTGGAGGAAAATTAGAAGCGTCATGCAGGGGAGGTGACTCATTTTGTATGGGTGATTGCTTTGAAAAGATGATTTCAATTCATTTTTAGTTTTGCCTCATAGCTAAGCTGAGGAAAAGAAACATTTAGGGAGGGGAAGATCAGAATATTCTACTTAGCCTGGTGTGTTAAGAGGAATATTCAATTTAGTTGCTTTTCAAGATTGAATAAATGAACCAAGGAGGACATAAAATCCTTAAAAGCAATGAATAAATCTGCTGATATAATAGATAGAAATATGGGCCATTTACACAAACACTTGGTGGTGTGAATGGGGTTTGAGCTATGAGATCAATAACTTGACTAAATCTCCATAATGAGTTTTAGATACAATAATTTTATGGAGGGATAACGCAGTTTAAGGAGGCCCTCAAGGATAGGCATGGGAGCTAATCTGACTGAGAGGTGGAGTGAGGGAGTGACAGTCGCCTGCTGGAAAGGAAGGGGAAGGCCCAAGAGCATTATTGTTGAGATAATTGATTTTATGTCCGTTTTGTGACACCTGAGTTCCCTGGCTATTTAGCGCAGACTTGTGTGAGGATTTCATTCAGTGATCCTTCCTTCCACTGAGTAGCTCTGGAGGAATGGCTCTATTCCACTATCAGGCATAGGGCCAAGCCCATCTCCTATACAATGCAACTTGTCAGGGTTTACTTTCGTTTTCAAAGGAGTCGTGTTAGAGGGAGACTAGATCTCTGCCTGCATCTAGATTATACCAGTATACCTCTTCTTAGTGAGGGAGACGAGGTCCTCCTAGGAAGAGTGTATTAGCTATTTAGAAATAGATCATCCCCAAGAGACAAAGCATTCCATCATCAATTTTGTTGTTTCCTATAGAAATCACATTCTTTTCGTGAGAGTTGCGCAGTGGTGGCTTATACCCTTGCTTGAGCTTGTTCCTCGGGGAGGAAGGGCCAACCCTTCTCCCGGGAAAGCTTTGTATTTCATTCCTTCTTTGATTCTTGTATTTTCAGCTACATGGTTTAGGAGCCAAGAAAACTTGGCTATAGATGTAGACTGATCTGCGGATGCTTTTATGGAGTGGATTCGTGAAACCTTTGTCAGTTATTCTCTTTGATGTGGGGAGAAGGAGATGAATCTCCATTTTTCTCATTCTCTACAATAAACTCCGCATCTGATATTCATACTATTTTGCATTCAAACCCTTCCAGAAAATCGTATAAGATGTGCTTTTCTCCAAGAAATTTCGTTGAGTCAAGTCATGGGGTTTCACATTTTTAAGCCACATTCAGAGGTGGGAGATCTATTTAACATAGTGAGATATTTCTGTTTCCGCCTCAGACTTACATAGTCCGATAAGACCCAAGATAAGGTATTCTGCACTGGTCTCTTGGTTCTTTATGCTTTCTTATGTGCACATCAAATTAACGTTTTTTAGTTGTGTCAGGCTATTTTTCCCCACTTTGGGTTGAGAAAAGAAATGAATATAACATTTGCCGAACATACTATTGAAGAAAATTTGATTTGGATTAATTTCCATATGAGGCATTATATAGGTCGATATTATCCAACCTTATAATACCTTAAGGTATTCTATTTGTTGTAGAAAATCCCTATTTTGGGATATTAATTTCCTTAATCTCTCGTTTTTTCTTCGCGAATGTAGGTAGTTAGTTTGGGTTCTAACCATCATTTACTCATTATTCATGCAGGATCATAGTTCCGTGAGTAGAATCTCTTGAATCTGAGATTGAATCGCTTCGTCAGTTTCCTTGCCTTCATGATCTCTATGATTACAAATGAAGGGTCCCACTTGATTCTTCAACTTAAATCGCGGTTTTCTTCTTTTGCTACTAGGAGGTTGATAGAATAGAAATTTAATGTTCTCCTCGATGTATTCCAAGGAAAAACCCTTTATTGGTACATTGGGGTAGCTTGTAGGTAACAATAGACTTAAAACTCGATTGCAGAAAAGTGAGTATGAAATACTGACTTGATCTAGTCTCATTGCATAGCTATAGAATTTTCTTCATTTCATCATTGATCTCGTTGTTAAGTATTTTTTAACATATTTATCAATGGATGAACAAAGAAGTCTCAAAACTCCGTATAAGTAAACCTATGGACTCTTTTCTAATCAAAGATGTCCAAAAAATAAATCAGCGGGGATTTCTGCGTCAAGTTTCCGAGGGTTACCGGAAACTTATTCCGCTTGAAAATTAAAAAAAAATATGAAAGAGAAAGATGTGTGACGCAACACTCTTCAAGAAATTTAACTATCCGTCCATGGATATTATCAAGAATGTACTCACATAATTAGGCTGATGCAGGCATGAGTGATGTCTCCGGTGCGAAAGAAGACAAGAAACCTAGGATAGATTCATCTCGTATGCTCATCCGTAAGGTATCCTAGGATGAATGATAATGATGGAAATAACACGCCCTCAACATTCTCGGGAAATTTTAAAATAGAATATGGAGGATTGATTCTGAGGAATTTCCCACATGTAAGGGCATGAATACTTGAAAGATCCGAAATATTTTGGGAAAATCAAGGCCAATATACAACTTTGTGAGTTTGATGACAGCGGAACTCAAGCTTTAGGATCATGTTTGTGCCGTAACATCTAGTTTATGGATTCAACAAATAATTGAAACAATAATTCTTTTTTTGCATTCATTTACTTTCGTTCAAGCACATAATAGTTCTCGACACAACCCGATAATTCTCTCGGACATGTAATGAGGATCGGAACAACATATTTTGCGATTTTGATTCCCAAATTTAATTTCTTCCACTCCGAATCCAGATTTTTCAAAGCTCCACTGTGAATTTCTAACAGACAATTCTACAATTGGATTCGCTATTTTATAGTCTACATCTACTAAGGGGATGTCACTGCCCAATAGGATAATAGAGGATTTACAATGATCATATTTCAGAGTGATACAGTTGTAGATTTAGGTATTTTTAGGTTTTCGTGATTACTTAAACTCTATTTTTTAGACTTTCCGAAGTTTTTCCGTAAGATTAAATGATTTAGAGAAGTATTCTTGACTTCGATAGAGGTTCTTGGATGAAAATAAGCAGAATATAGTTTTATCCTTGATTTATCCTTCAAAGCTTGTCTTCGGAGAAGATATGGACGTTTCAATGATAAATGGTAGACCTCGAAACTTCTTCTAGCCACTGTGGGTTTGAGTGTGGTTGCCTCTTCGACCTTTTCTCTACATCCCGATGGAAGATCTTTAAGCATAAAGCGCACTTTGGAAAAACAAATTACAAGATACTCAGGATCGAATCGTGAAAGGTATAAAACTAGTGAATCATGCACTTTTGCCGACGGCCTCTCGTTTTGGGGGGCTCTTTCGATGAATAGAAAATACCTTCGTAACCATTCTCCGCAAATTCCGTAGCATCTCAGAGCACTCGGTAAGGAGAGGAAAGCGCTCGTGTACTGAAGCAATACGTACCAACACACACTATGAAATTACATAGAAGATCCGGACATACAGGTATGCACGTGGCATCAAATACTGGTTCCCCCATAATCGTCAAGGTTCTTAATAAATCATCCGTGGGAGGAAGTAATCTCGAAATTCAAAAAGAAGATAGTAGCGTGGGGATAGCTAATATCTACGTGGCAAACTAATTTCATTGAATTGTTCTTCGCTTGCCCACATTTCAAGCTTCCTCATGATGGCTCCAAAATTCATTTCAGATCAAATCTCCGATTCATGCACACTGCCAGGGAATGGAGTGGCGGGGAATACTCCGGGGAATTTCATTTAATCGTTGGGAACACGAACGGACTGATGGTGAAGGAGGACTTCAACACGTGATCTCAGGTACGCAAACTTAAGACTGGATGTGTTGTTATGGCAGCTCACAGCCTAGGACCACCCAAATTTCACCAAATCTTCAAGCGAATACTCAAAAATCGCCTATCAAGACCTTCAAACCGTATAGTCCCCAAAGGAACGCAGTTCGGAAACTATGCAACAGAGGCATTCAGGCTCATTAACCCACCCGTAGATCGTATCCCCTGGAATGGTAAAAAAGCTGGAGAAGGATTCCAGAGCTATGGGACACCGCCCTCTTGCGGATAACAACGAGAGATTTCGAGATTAGAGATCACAAGAGCAAAAGGTATCTTTAAAATCGAAGATATCTCGTAGTGGACAAGAGAAGGAACAAGGTGAGATGAACTTCCTTAATCCCGAGTACTCCAATGCCCGCTTGGCCGCCCCACGACGCAATCGACTTTGCTCCTTACCACACTCACGACGAAGACGTTGTGGGCTGAGGTAAGAATGGAGTGTACACAAAGAAGCCAAGGATACCATCAAATGCAAAGCAAAGGACTCGCCACACTTGGAAATAGTGTGGAAGGCATCCGGGATATTTTGCGTATCCCCAAAACTGACGTTTCTTCTTCTCGACCTTGTTTCACAACAAAATTCCGACCGGGGAGAAAAATTTAGTAAAGAATATAATGCATACGTATGCCCTTTGGTAAAAGAGATCCGGGAAATGTGAAAATCATCTCGTTCATAGCGTGCGATTATAAGAGGTATGTCCATCTCTTCACCTAGTTGAATGTGAGTCACCCAAATCAAAGCATGATAGCCACCATGTTCACTTCCTGAATGCCACGATCCCCACCGCATCATTGCCGCAAATCAATTTAGTACAAAAGTGTGATAATCGTCTAAAATATGTTTGTCAGAAATTGAAAATAGTCTTTAATGAGATTATTTTTTCAAAACACAGAGTCATTATAATAGGTATGAATAAAGAAAAGACTTCTGAAACTTCCGAACCACTTTATTAATGATGACAACTCTTCAAAGCAACAGGGATGTGGCTGGGAAGATTATATAGGAAAAGCTAAATACTAACACATATACGCCCTCAACTCACAAGCAGAGATGGCGATCCGTATCCTGGAACATCACCCTTCATCAGGCTGGTGAAAATCCCTGAACAAAGTGGACGACGCTGATGGTGAGCTTCAGTGTTATGAACTCTTAGTGGAGGTCAGACAGGAGGGGTGATTCTTTTTTCGTAATGGGAAAACTATTTCAGCCGGGGTCTTGGATCGAAAACCATCAAACTGCTGCTGAAATTTTCCGAAAAGCCTGGCCAACAAGAAAAGAAAACCCAAAACGAAATTTAATTCCAGGTGATCAATTGCCGAGAAAACAATGGTAAAAAGAAAGGCTCAAGGATCCGCACTCGAATAAATAGCTAGCAAGAGTGAATAACTCGAAAGACTTCGCACAAATCTACCACATTCCCGCAGTGATTAAGTATGAAGCTTTATTGCATTGGAAATATTGATGCTCTCACAAGAAGGAATGACCAAGATAAATGAGAACACCGGACACTAAGGCAACCATTCTTAAGTGAAAGAGGCTTACGTCATTTTTGAAAATGTAATGGTCATTTAGGCTTTGCCCGATTCCGATTCCTATCAATAAACTTATCCGTCTAGCTTAGAAAAAAAAAAAAAAAAAATGTATTTCACTTCTCTGTTATGAAAATAAGAAACGAGTTTTAGCTTTAGTTGATAATCGTAATAAAAATTATTTGAAATCTAAGCAGAGGATTGTTACCTAAGAGGGTTTTCAGATCTAGAATTCTCTTGCCCTGATAAAACTAGAATAAACCCAAGTTTTTGGGGGAAAAGAAGAAACCAAAGATATGTTGATATGTTATAACATGATTATTTCAAAATTTTGATGTTTCTTGCCATAATTTAAAGGCTTTTCTTTTTAGAGAAATTAGGTTTATAAGGTGTTTTAATTTCTTTAATAATTTCTTTTCTAATGACAAAGGCTCGATTTTTCTTAAAATACTTGCTTTATGCATGTATTGGTCTTTGAAATAGGCTCTAAGGCGTTTGGATTGATATCTCCCATCTTTATGAGAGCTATGGAAGTCAGACTTTTCAACCTTCAACAACAAATGCAAACTTTTCACCGATTTTGGGTATAAACGTGTAAAGGCTTGCTTGAGTGAGGACAAATACAAGGATATAGCATAGAAGAAGGGATTAATGGTGCGATTTCGTGAGTTTATTAGGCAATTTAGGTTTAAATGGCTTGCAATTAATGGGGTCAGTGCTCGGTGATGGCGTTTAAGCCAAAGGCTAGAAACTATAAGTGGTTATCGCGTTGATTAAGGTGGTAAGAGGTTTCACATGAATCGATGCAACCAATCGAACCGGGCCACGTGGAGGGAGAGAGTGAAAGGTTGAAGCAACCTATTTCGCATGGAAATGAAATAGTCATTGTGTGACTTTTATTTACATATGAATTTTGGATCGTCGAATTTGGAAGCATGAGTTCGAATGACTACGATTTGGATATGGAGTTGTGCGACATTCGCAGGTGGGGTCTAGGGTTTTGGTAATGGGCGGATAAGTTTAAACTCTTTATAAATATGTATTTATAAAGTTAAAACTTATATTATTTGATCATGAGGGGTAAAGTTATATATTTTAAATTAAATATTTTAACAAATGTTTTCATTAACAAAGTGTATTGTTATATGGAAAAAAAACCTTAATAAAGCTTAATACCATAGGGGTGGATATTTTTATTTTTGATATGTTTAAACTCTACAAGTGCAAGGGTGGGTTTTATTTTCGTCACATGGGTTAATTTAACATAGGTTTAAATCCTTTAAATAATGGGTTTTGGGGGTTATTTACATATAAAGGATTTAATAAATACTAGAAGGAAAGGCAATATAGGGATTCTTAATATCTTAGGGTTAGTAGTTAATAGAAATAAAGGTGTAATATATGAAATGAATAAAAATACAAAACTAAGTGTAAATATGCAATAAAGCATAGTTTTGTTCCATTTTTTTTATTCTCATAATAATTTTAACTTAGGATAATGTATTTTTTGGAGTGTTTTTGAAATGAAGATGAAATCAATATGTAGATTTACTTATTGCTTTAAATGTATTTTACTTCTAGGATGATAGTTTTGGAAAAGGTGAATATACCGATGAGATGAGTTTTATTTAGGTATCAATATTTTTAACCAATCAGCTTATCAAGCCTTGTCCGGTCTCAATGTGTCGTAGAATGTTCGAGCTCCTTTTAACCGAAGGTTTAGAATACTGGGAAGTCATCGTGAGGGAATGAGATGTTCGATGATGCTTTATTACATGTCTTGCACAACTACTTACCTACCGATCATTATTTTCAACATCTTTTTTACTTCATTTTCATGGGTGCTTTAAGCTTGGTAACCTAAATCCATTTTTCTTCAAAGCATAAATATATCTGCATTCTAACCTTATTTCATCCGAGGAGTTCGCATTAAACTATTGAGCTCCTCATTTGTTCTAACTATCTACTAATTTGTCAAGTTTATATCATGGACATATCTTTATTCTCCCCATCTAAAACATGAAATTCAAAGCATGAAAAGTTAAGATTAAACTGCTTAACTAATCATGGATTATGTATTTAATTACAACTGCACATAATCATTATTCTTGTGTAAAGTGCTCAGTGAGTGGCATTTTAACTTTCACTTTCATGTCTTATTTTATCTCTCACATTTCTGGGGTCTATGTTTTTCTAAGTCCTTCGATATTTTCTTTAGGAATTTTACCCTTCTTTCATTTTTTTTTTTTGTCACTTTCAAATATGGGAAAATAATCTTGTAAAAAGTAATGTATGTACATATTCAAGACTATCAAAGTCAATCCAAAAATTATAAACTTATTATTATAGGACCATGTGTCAGCTATTCCACACGGGATGGCATTTCCTGTGAAATGCTCTCTTCGTTAGGCCTTCTGAGATCAGTAGTTTAACTCGACCGTGATGACCCCGTAAGCATCTTCTCTCGTATCCGCAAATTATCCTCATACTATATGATACATTTTACCTCCTCAAAAGTTTAGGGCCTTCTCTTCCCGCAAATTTTCCAACTTTGTTAGGAAAACATCCAACTTCAAATCTAAAAATCTTCAATGTATTAAGTGTACAATGTTCAAAGTAAATGAAACTAACTATTTGTTATCTCGTAGGAGCAGTAGTGCTTAGCAGCATTCGCCATTTTCATCGGTCCATATAGCATAGTTGATCCATCCACTTTAAAAAATAAAGTGTTATTACCTTCGTATCCATAAATAACATAAGGTCCCTTCATAGAAAATCAAATTTTTCCATGTTTCTTACCACTTCTTTCTTTGAATCCTACCTAACACTGTCTCCAATGTAGAAATCATCTTCTTTAATTTTTCTCATTAAAATTTTCTTTTACCTTATCCCGGATAACTTCTGAGACTTACTGATAAACTTTCTCTTGTTTACTATGAAGTGAATAGTTTGATTAATCCTTCTTTTGTATGTAATTTGTTTCAACTTGCAACTCTTGGATAATTTTTTCATTACTAGTACTCTCATGGAATATGAAAAACAATATCTATTTCATAGACAAGTTGGTATGACTAAAATTAAATCGCATTTTTTAGCTAAAAGTCTATCCGCCCATATGGAATTGACTAACTTTCTCTGTTCCAAGTCTTTGTTATCTTCAAGTAACTTTTGATGATTAGTTTAGAAGGTTTTTATTTGAAGATTCAATTAGACCATTACCTTGAGGTATTATGTAGAATGGCCTAGGGTAATGTGATATTTATGGAAAATCCATCATTTTAGATTTGAATGTTGGGCTGTCAGGATACCTGCATCATCTTTTGGGGACATCCAAATCTTGAAAGTATGTTAGCTTAAAAGGAGCCACGCACAGATTCAGACTTGGTTTCCAGAGGGTATGGATCTGGATCCACTGGTAAAAATAGGCTAGTGGCCGTCGTAATCCACTTATGTTGAGTTGATGATGGGGGGGGTGAATTTCACTAATGAAGTCAAGACCGCATTGTTGAAATGGCATCTTCATAGAGATGGCTTAAGGTAGGGAGAATAACTTTTCTTACCCTTAAAATATTCTGCACTTGTGATGGTGAGGTCACATACCCTTTTACATATGTAACAGCAGGGCTGCAAGAGAAACCACTTTGGGCATTTTTCTCAGAGTAGTTCTCCAATAGAGATGTCTCCATGCTCACCGTATGAAATTATTAAAATACTTGTCATCTTATTCTTTTAAATGTTACTTTAATAAAGAATCCCACTATGATATTTCCAAAGAAGTACATTGTCTAAAATACAAAATTTTATTGCCTTTATTTTTAAGAATCTAGCTATTCTTGATCAATCAGAGGAGCTTGTGTAGTTTAGTAATACAGCTATAATATATGTATACCATGGTGAATCTGAAAAATGTTTTACCGGACTTCGTAGCCTCATTCTTCCCTCCGATCATCTACTTGGGCACAATGGTATGACACTTGGATTCACCATGAGTTTGGCTAAACCATGACTAATAGTTTTTTTGGTATTATCTCTATGCCATATTCTAAAATTAAGCATTCATCAACCTCTTTCTTCCATCAGACTCATCTCCAGTAAGAATGTCTTTGACACGTATTTAAATATAGATAATGATGGGAGAATAGAGTGTATACTTCAAATATTTGATGGCCTTTACTAAATGCATAAATAAATTCAAACTGCAAAAAGAACTTTTCTACAAATCCATCTTCAGCTTTGTGAAAAACTAACTTAGGCTAATTATATTTTAAAAATATGAGTGCTTATTTTATATAACCTATATTTTTTCATCTTGTTCATTGAATATCATTTAATTGGAAAATGAAAAAGTAATCCAAAAGAATAACTTGACGAAAGGATTAATATTTTCTAAAACCTGATCAACTAAAATAAAAGAAAACCAAAGTAAACATCAATATGTGCGCTACATGAATCTAAAAGTGCCTTTACCCAACAACCCATGTTATAAGAAATGCAGCGAAATCAGAGACCCATCTTTAGTTGGTAAAAATATGTGGAATCTAGCAACAACCTGTTTGATGATGGACAACCTAAAGCTGAGAAATATATTCTCTCATCTACTGCTAATCCTTGAGATACCTCTCCACCAACTAGATGCGCTCTTCTCCTAAAGTATAGTATGTTATTAGCTTTGTGCCAGTATCAAAAGTTAACCACTTAGAAATGGAAAACATCCAAATGCTCCTACCCGCCTCTCTCGTGACATATATAGATATATTTCACCTAACTTTATGAGAATGAAAGATTATCCATCTTAAAACAAATGGTTGCAATAAAAACATAAAGGCTATTCCTCGTGATCATATGATTGAACTCAATGGAACCAACATTCTTTGTGGATCCTCTGCTGTTATGCCATGTGATTCCTACAGAGTTCAGAAGAAAATGAATACTATAGTGGACAAGGATTACTTGACAAGAGTTGGCGGCTAGTGTACTAGACCGAGTAATCCAGACATGTCACCACTACAACTTTCCAAGAGCCTTACTTTCGTGGCGCTCACGCCACCGCGTACTCACTCCCTTCTAATAAAAGCAAGTACTAGTTTCGTTCGTCAATAGCATTGTCCAATGTCTTGACTCCTTTTAGTCCATATATAGATTTTAACCCTGATAAGATCTTAATTAATATATAGGACACCCATCCAGGAATTAACAATATTATTTAAAAAAATTAGATCAACAATTATATATCGGTGGTTAGTGAGAGAAAAATATTATTTAAGAAAAATTAGACTATTTGTAATACTGAAGTTAGGTAGAGAATGCTTTACTTTTACCTTTTTTTTTTATATCCAAAATGCTCTATTAAAGGTGGCACACAATTTTAGGAGCATATTCCAACCTAGTTGTTTATTGTTGTTTTTTTCTTCTATTTTTAATTTTATAATAATAATTTTGCTTTATAATTATTATAGTTATATAAATTAAACTAGTGGTAAATGTTGATAAATAACAATCCATAATAAATATGAAAGCATATACTTCACTTATTTCATCCTACATATTGTTGTTATAATAAATAAATTATAGAACTAAATAAATTATAATTTTATTATTTTTAATTAAAAAAATTAATAAGTAAATTAAAAAAACCATATATA
Organism: Pinus albicaulis; assembly: GCA_034641835.2. Classification (NCBI taxonomy): domain Eukaryota; kingdom Viridiplantae; phylum Streptophyta; class Pinopsida; order Pinales; family Pinaceae; genus Pinus; species Pinus albicaulis. The sequence continues at coordinate 99,811 of JAXQQM020076406.1, forward strand.
TTTGAAAATGTAAAAGATGTTACTCTCCATCATATACATCTGTTATTAAAATTTAAAAAACTAAGTAAAACTGAATTAAGAATTTATTTATCTATTTTGAATGTGTTCACAGGTCACCGAGTGACCCCTACATCTATAGGTAATAATCCCCGTAAATTCACCTATTTCAAGTTATTAAAATTAAAAAATATTAAGACTTACTAAATTATAAATTAACAATGGAACTAACCCCGACTCGTAATTGAAAGGTACTTAGCAATGGGAACTAAACTAAATGGAGCTATCCATATGTATATTAATTTATTATTATTATACATTTGAAAAACATGGAAGAAGATTGTTATTCATTGTGATTAACTCCCACTTTATCATAGAGATTCTTAATTTTTAAAATGATTCTTTTATTACAAAATCATGGCCTATACTATGACTTATGAATACCACACATCTCATAATTATAACACATTTTCCTTATATATAATTTGTTCACATGTTTTTTTTTTAATTAATGCTTTAATTAAAAGAGTAAAAATGCATAACTATTTTGTAGATAAATCAACTTTTCATTGTGATATCACTATATTGCATAATATCTCCATGAAGAATAAATCTCTACCACGCACCTAGAATTATTCCCACTAAAATAAAATTTCAAGCTAATTCCAAAATAGACACATACCTATAAGTATAAGTATTATTAATGATAAAAAGAATTAATATATGGGTTAAACATATGTACATTTTAACAAAACATGCAATAAGATTCTATGAGGGATATTATTAATTAATGAATTTAATCGTAATGAGAGAAATGACATAATCAATTACAGTCAAAATAATCTTTCTTGCATAGAGTAAGAATATTCTTGCATATTTAATCGATGAATTTAATTGAAAAATAAATATGATATAGCTACTTTGGAAATAAATTTTAATTTTAGTGTATACATTAATGATATTCTAGAATATTGTATATAAGTTAAATCAATCATCCACCTAAAATGCACATGACTATTAACATAATAATAATTTAGCTGAGAATCCGTAACGCCCACGTAAATTACAATTTTTACCATGAGTTACAAAAACAGGAATCAAGATTCAGTTTAAAAGTGAACGAATTCTTTAATCATAAAACTAATTTGTGTGGCATTTTTATATATGACTCATTGCTTATATATCGATGAAATAAAACAGAGCAATTAATAAATGGAATGAGAACGGTCTCGGAATTGGGCTACGGAAGGTATCTGCCAAGAAAATCAAGAATTAGTTGATACGTAATCACGATGTCTCGAGACCCGAGCTCTCATCTCATCGTGGGAGTCCCATACTCTCTCGATATTGATCTCTCGTATCAAGTTGGTTCTCCGGGTTTGATCATCACCTTTATTTCCGCCGAGGGATCATCCGACCACAAGCTTATATCAATAAAGGTTGCTCAAACAACCGAAGTTTGGAAATCTTGTCGTGCGTAGATTTCGCATAATCCCTATATGATTTTGATAGATCTTTGTACAACGAATCCATTTATTACAAAGATACCCCCCAACACACGATGTCGCCAGGACGGCGAGCGAGAGAGGGCACGCAGAGGAGGACACCGGGGCCTCTCGCATCATTATGGTGATTCGCTCGCGTGACCGTTCGACAGTTAATTCTCACACGTACCCGCCTATACCGTACAAGGAGTGAGGCCGTGGGTAATGGTTGGGAGATCTGGCGATTACAAATCAGTATGTAAGTAATCAACATGGAACCAAGAGTGATGGACTTCGACGAACCGATGACAATAAAGATAAGTAAATAAACTTCGATCTTCTCGAATATTATATATGTTTATCAGATGTGGAAAATGATATGTCGATTATTATCCTATATTCGTCAAGTTGAAACTCATTATATAGAGAATTCGTGTTTTTCATAAATTTTATAATCCTTGATTGGATTGGATATTCATTGGAGACAAACGTAAATATTTATTGTGCTCAATTTTATCTAACTCTCTCGCTCGTCTATTATGCCAAAACTTCTTTGTTAACTAAGCCAATTAAATATGGAAGCATGTTTGTATAGTAAAACAAAGATATAGTTATTATTGTTATTGGTATTTCCATAAAGAAACATGCAACCTTCTAAGAAAGAAGAATCTTACATGGAAAAGACTAATGAATTAGTAACTCCATGAATATCATAAAAACCATGTGTAGTTTTTCCATGGTGTCAATAAAGATTAAATATAGATGGTGTTAATTCCTTTTATTTGATAATAGTCGTTTAGGATGAGAGTTTGATCGCCAAGATAAAAATTTTGGCTAAATTTATTTATGAAATAATCTTCTTTAGATTTGAACTATATAGTTCACTCAGAAAGAAAATATATAGTTCATTTATTTGATAATTTATTCTCATATCAAGATGGGTAAATATATGAGAAAACAACTAAGGAAATAAGTTGAGATTTTCCTTTCTTATGAAAATATGTTTTGGTATATTGAGATTATGCTGGTAACCTTTATATATGCTTTATATTCTTATGCATTGTATTTGATGCATTTAGATAAGAATTTTTAATTAAAAAAGATGATTAACTATGTGATTTCAGGAGTATCTAAAAGTAACTTTGTTGTTCTTTCTTTAGTGAATCTACTTTTAATATTTTAGAAGGATAATGCTATTAGAAAGATAGAATGGTGAAAGGAAACTTATCGCGGGTTTTTAACCATGTTATCTTTCTTGAGAATATTTCTATTATGTTATTCCTCGCTATTATGCCAAACTTTACATAATAGTTAAGAGGAAGTATACTAAGAAGTTTTTGTAAAGAATCCATGTTGTTTTAAAGATTGCTATTATGATAATCTTTATTTTACATGAAAATAGTAATTTCGATGATAGAAATCTAAGAAGGGAATAAGTGTCTCCTACAAGAAAGGAAGAGCGTCTTCGCATGCACAAAGAGGAGAGCATCTCTGTATGCACAAAGAATAGCCTTTATGTTATAAAGCATTTCCTTTGCATAGTTAAAGAAATATTGTTACCCTTACTATTTAGGAAAATATGTGGGTACATTTATGATATCAAAACCACATGTTAGTTATGTTAGTTCTTTGAACAGTCGCGCATACACATGCAAACTCTATGCATTAACTTTTATTAGCAATAATATACATATATGTATGTAGTAAAGGAAAGTTTGTAGTATTGAGACTACATTGGACAGACTGTTAGCAACCTGAAAATGAGATATGTATTTATATTCTTTCATTGCATATTTTTACATATGTTTATGTTACCATAGGTAGAGATTTTCTTTGGAAAGACTCAAGGTGGAAGGAGGTTATGTGCTTTTCTCATTGTGTAAGTACTCCAGCTGCAGTCTTTGAATTTACATTTGCATGCATGGAAGGAACAATTTGTTATGTTTAGATGGGAATTTTGTCATAAGAATGTGTGCTTATAACCAAAGCATGAGTTATTGCGGATAACCAAAGACATATGAGGCAAAGGCTAAAGAGAAATAAATGTGGTGCTTTACTGTTTTTGTCATGAATACAAGTATTATAGCTGTATATGTGAAATGATTGATTAATACTTAGGAATCTCGAAGGTGGGAATGATGGTGGAACACGATTAATACTTTGTGAATCTTGACAGGAATGATGGTGGTAGTTATGTGCGAATATTATAAGCCATATGTACAAAGGGAAATTATGCTTGTCCTGGTGGCAGGAAAATGATTAACGTCATGCGGGGGATGAGGCGGAGTTGCAGGGCTGTCCAATGTACAAAGGTCCATTGATAGTACATCCATGCCACCAAGATCCGAAGATCCTAAGATATGAAGACCTGTGAGGGTGTTGGTATCATATTTATTGTAATGGCTTTAAGTTTGATATTTCAGATATTTCCTTGTAAGATTATATGAATGATGGATAAGTGGACAGCCCCTTTATAAGCCATTGAGTGATGGGCTGTACACCCTCACGAACGTTTAATAATAAAATTAAACGTTTGCTGGTTTTTCACCCTAAGGGGTTTCCAGGGTATATTGGTGTTCAATGGCGTGATTGATTATTGTGTCCAGATGATGAGGTTAATTCCTTTCTTATTATGATGTTCATAATGGCAATTATGTGTTGATTATATGAGTAATGAGATGAAAAAATGATTACGTCATATAGTATTAAGTTAATATACTGTTATGGAAGTTGTTAAGGGATTAAGGAGTTTACTATTCTTATCTATAAAATTACACTGTGAACTCTTAAACATTCTATGTAATGATGAGTAAATTGTATAAAAAAAATTTAACTCCTTACATTTCCCTGTGAAGTTAATGGTGTATGTTACAAGTGGTATCAGAGCCAAAGGTTCAAAAACTGGCGCCTTTGGGATTTAGCGGAAAGAAATTGAGAGATCCTGGATGAAAAGCGTGTATGTGAAGGAAGGCATCACATCTCTAATCCAGGTTGAACAAAGAGTTTCAAGAGATAAGTATTATTATCTTTCTTTTCTTGAAACACTAGTTATTGCATTTATGGAAAATACAGTGCTTACAAAGTAAATACCTGTTGAGTTAGAGTTTCTTTAAAAAAAGGATGTGTATTTTCCATGTATGTAAAACTTCTATTGTTGTGTTGAAGTTTCCTTGAAAGGAGTTGGGAATTTGGTTTCGTGAAGAAGAAACATGTGTGTGCTTGAAAATTTAACTAATATACATTTGATTCTTATTGAGAGAAATATGTATATTTTGAAAATATATCTTGGATGTGAATCTTGCAACTAAAAGAGACAAATATAGAGAAAAATGTGGTTTTACTTAATATGTAAGTTTGTGTATTTTCATACCAATAGTCCTTGTGCCATGATATGTAGGCATGCATAGGAATTTTATGTAAAAGGAGAGTATGTGGTTATTTAGCTAAAGCTTCTTGGAAAAAAGAAGGTAATTCTTAAAGATATTTCATGGGTTGAGAGATAGGTTAATGAGTTTTCTTTTTCCTTGGAAAAGAGGTCATGAAGAATTATGTTAGTTTCTCATCATACTTTCTTGGAGAAAGTCTACGTTGAATCTTTTGTGAAAAGAACACTTGCTTCTTGGGAAAATATAATGTTGTTCTTACGAAAAAGAATAACCTCTTGAATATATAACATTGCTAGATGGATTATGTCAACTTCTTTATTTAGGTGTATTAAAGGTTAAGTTAACCTTGTTAGTGTTGCATAGTTTGTCATGCATAAAAGAGGCTATCTATGATAAATTATTGAAAGCAAAGCATGAGCAAATTGCATGTAGAATCATAGAGGAACAAGGTTCTTTGCATGCCATTAAAATTCATCGAAAAGAACATAAGTTTATATGTGAAAAAGGATAACATGTTTGTTATCATACTTTAGAAAATATTCTTTGGAAAAGAAGATGAATTATATGTACAAAAACTAAAGTAATGTTTTTGTTTCCTTGAAATACATACATGGCTAATGTAGGTATAATATTTCGAGAATAAGGCATGTATTCTTATGTTTTATTACATTAGTTTTATGGAATGGAAAACCATGTTTTGCATAACTATTATGTTATATGTCCTCGAAGAGGAATCATGAGTTTGCCTACTCAATTATGTTAAGTACTCTGTTGGGAAAATTAATCTTTATGCATTGTATGCATAGGAACAATAGTCAATGTGTTAGCTTTAATATATTTGCACGTTCCAAAGGAAAAATCTAAAGTGGCGGTTCTCTTGTTAAAGTTTAAGTAAAGCAAATGCACATTGTGTCATTTTCCATTAAAGGAATTTCTGAACAGATATAGTGATTTGTCTTATATGAATGTGTGCATGTCTGAAAATTGTCATAATAATGTGGGATTTATTTAACATAAATTGATAATTACTTACTCACACTAATGTAGAGATGTTAGAAGAAAGCATGTTGTGACATTGTATTCACATCTCATATATGCACATGAATAGGTGTTAAAAGATCACTCAAAAATTGATTATTTATTGATTAAGGCTTATTCTAATCATGCTATAAAATCTTGTCGATGTTGCTACAAGAAAACATTGTTGTGGAGGAGCAATGTGAATTCCTGATGGGGATGAGTACTGCAGTAGGGAGAGAAGATTTTTCAAATGAAATAAAGATAAGTATTTATGTTATTTTATTTTAAGAAGTCTATGCATATGCATGTTGATTCCTTTAAAAATGAATTGTTACATACATGGCATTGCATGGCTCCCATTTAAGAGAGTTGTTAAAAAGTACATGCTATTATAACTGCATAAGAATATGCATATGAGATTAATAAGTGTATTATGCTTTATTTCTCTAGGAAAGAAAGTATAAAAGCATGAAAGGAAAATAGTTACTTTTCATTTGAGCTTGAAAAGAAGCAATTGTTTTTGCATGCAATAAAATTTCTAAGTTACCATGCACTACTTTAAAAGAGATGAATGTGTATAGTGATGGTGTGTGAAACTAATGCATGAATGCAAAATATGAGGAAAGTCTTACTGTAAGATGATAGAGTATTAAAATTAAATCGAATAAAACCTCTTAATAGGTCAAGTTGTGAAACTTAACTAAATGACTAGTTGACTGACTAGTGTTTGCATAAGTCGTCATGGATGCATTAAAGCTATTGACTAGTTATGAATGAATAACTAATGAAGGTTATATGCATGAATCGATTTTGACTAAAGCTATTTAAAAGTTGTGAACAAGTGATTATGATAATTAATTCATGTGTCAGTCTGTTTGGACCAGAACATTAGGGGAATTGGAAATGTTGTACTCATACCCTAATCATTATTGACACATACGCATTAATGGATATTTATATATACTGGTATGCGTGACAACATTTTATGTAGAAACTTAAAATGATTGCATAAGATAATATGTGCTTGAGAAATGCATATTTACGATTAGCATTGTTTCTTATAGTAAGCAGGGGTTGCTTAATAAAAAAAATATGAAAATAAAGCATCGCAAGCATTGCAATGTGAATTGCAACAGTAAATGTTAAAGTATCATGTTTTAATAATGTACAACACATGTATGTTACTTCCAGGGGGAAAGTTGTGACAGCTTCAGTAAAGCTAACTAGTACTAACTAGCTAAAGACAAACTTGTTGAAATTAATTAATGAAAGAAAATCTTTCTAAGCTGATGGTAAAGATGTTTCCAAGAATAGGAAGTGGTTGGGGACAGTTGGAAAGACAGTTACCTACTCCTCTGAGGATAAGCTGGATCCCCGGGGAGGAGTAGGCGTTCTGTGAAATTGGTAAAGGGGCAGTATTTTCTCGAGCTGGTGAGGACCAGTTGAAAATAGCTTCCAGCAACCCTTGTAAAGCCAAAAACATCTGAGTATGACTGGAATTGGAGAATTGGACCGGACTGTCCCGAATTTCTCTTCCAGGCTTTTCTAAGTGTGACTCGATTGGCCATCCTGATGTCACAGCAGAAGAATCCACTGTTGACCCGTGACACTGTCCAGATTTTGGAGCTAGGGGGAAAGTGGAGGACGTAATAGCCTCACTTGATGGTTGGGAGGACCACAGTTTGAAAGACTAAATTTCCAGATATGTATAAAGAGCTTAGCGCTCGGAAAATGAATTACTGAATGTATAAGTTCGTTTATAATATTACTAATTTGTTCGAATGTCTTAGCAGATGCTAGGATATGCCTATGGTGCATGGATTGATCTTTGGTACGATTAGAGAGCTAGAATATCTCTAAGTCCTTTTTGAAGTACGGTATAGATGTCTTTAGCAGGAGGTAAGACAGTGTGCACGTGATGCATTGCTGAGAGGGTTGGTCTCTCTGAGTACTTGTGGAAGTACTTCGATTAAAACATATCTCTATATTCAAGAATGTTTGATGGTTGCAAGTATTTTCATTTGATTGAAAACTGTGTGACTAACGTGATTGAATGGTTAGTCATACATTACAGGCTCTTTCCAGGAAGTGTTGATGGGTGTTCAACCACTCTATGAGAGCTTGCGTAAAAGCCATCATTTCTTTCAATAGTGATTGGTAAGTTCGTATAAAATTTTTCTATACTTTTGTGAATTGAATAAGGGATAAGCAGTAGAAATGGAAATGAAATTTTCTTTGCACTATACATGCTTATGAGTATGGATAAAAACATTATTGTTTTAAATAAAGACATTTGAGGAAACGGAAGTGTTTCATTGCCAAGGGGAAGGAATCCCTTTGGGTTGTTTATATTATTAAATCATGAGTATAAGTTTAAATTTCAGTGAGAGAAGCACATCGAGGACGGTGTTCTCTTCAGGGGGGGAGTATGTAACGCCCACGTAAATTACAATTTTTACCATGAGTTACAAAAACAGGTGAATCAAGATTCGGTTAAAAAAAAAGTGAACGAATTCTTGAATCGTTGGAAAACTAATTTGTGTGGCATTTTGATATATGACCTGTTGTTTATATATCGACCAAATAAAAATTTCTTGTGAGCAAAATAAATGGAATGAGAACGGTCCTAGAATTGGGCTACGTGGTTGCATTCGGGTCAAGAAAATCAAGAATTAATTGATACCGGAATCAAGATGTCTCTCCAGATCCAAGCTCTCGCTATTCCTTACTGGTGGGAGTCCCATACCTTCTCGATGGCCGATCTCTGTATCAAGTTGGCCTCCGGGGGTTTGATCATCACCTTTATTTCCGCTGAGGGATCATCTGATTCACAAGCTTATATTAATAGTGTTGTTCAAACAACCGGTTTGGACATTTGCTGTGCAGAGATTTCAGATAACTTTTCCATGGATTTTGATAGATCTTTGTACAACGAACGATTTAATACAGTATACTCTCAACACAATGATGCCGCCGGTGGATGAAGTAATGGAGAGGGTGCACGCAGAGGAGGACAATCAAATTTCCTGCATCATTGCAGAATTCGTTTCTGCCATGGACTGCTTCTATTGAGTTAATCTCTGTCATCGCACGAGTTATATTGTGCAAGGAGGAGGCTGTGGGTAATGGTTGGGAGACTGCCATTACAAATCAGTATGGCAATCAACATGGAACCAAGAGTGATGGACTTCGACGAACCGATGAAAGTAAAGATAAGTAAATAAACTTGATCTTCTCTGAATATTATATATGTTTATTGCATGTGGAAAATGATAAGGCTGATCATTATCCTATATTTGCTGTTGAAACTCATTATATAGAGAATTCGTGTTTTTCATAAATTTCATAATCCAGATTGGATTGGATATTCATTGGAGACAGAAATATTTATTGTGCTCAATCTTATCGAACTCTCTGCTTGTCTATTATGCCAAAACTCCTTGTTAACGGTTTGACCAAATATGGAAGTAATGTTTGTATAGTAAAACAAAGATATAGTTATTATTGTTATTGGTATTTGCATAAAGAAACATGCAACCTTCTAAGAAAGAAGAATCTTACATGGAAAAGACTAATGAATTAGTAAGTCCATGAATAGTTTCATAAAAAACATGGGTAGTTTTTCCATGGTGTTGACAAAGATTAAATATAGATGGTGCTAATTCCTTTTATTTGATAATAGTCGTTTGGGATGAGAGTCGACTGCCAAGATAACAATTTTGGCTAAATTTATTTATGAAATAATCTCTTTCTTTGTGAGTTGAACTATATAGTTCACTGGTAAGTTGAAATATATAGTTCATTTATTTTACAATTTATTCTCATATCAAGATGGGTAAATATATGAGAAAATAATTCAATCGAAATAAGTTGAGATTTTCCTTCTTAAGGTGAAAATATGTTTTGGTGGACATATTGAGATTAAGGCTTTGGTAACCTTATATGGAGATGTTTTCATATTCTCTATGCATTGTATTTGATGCATTTAGATAAGAATTTTTAATTAAAAGATGATTAACCACGTGATTTTGTGGTTATTTCCTAAAAAGAATCCTTGTTGTCTTTTCTTGAAAAGACTCTTACTTTAATATTTTAGAAGGATAATGTTATTAGAAAGATAGAATGGTGAAAGGGAAACTTATTGGCGGGATTTTGGAAAAGAATCCATGTTATCTTTCTTGAGAAGATTTCTATTATGTTATTCCTTGCTATTATGCCAATCTTTTACATAATAGTTAAGAGTGGTAGTATACTAAGAAGTTTTTGTAAAAAGAATCCATGTTGTTTTAAAGATTGCTATTATGATAATCTTTATTTTACATGAAAATAGTAATTTCTTGATGATAGAAATCTAAGAAGGGAATAAGTGTCTCCTACAGTAAAGGAAGAGCTATCTCTCTTGCATGCACAAAGAGGGAGAGTTATCTCTCTTGCATGCACAAAGAATAGCCATTATGTTATAAAAGCATGCTCTTTGCATGTATAAAGAAATATTGAGCTATCTTACTATTTAGGAAAATATGTGAGTACATTTATGATATCAAAACTAATATGTTAGTTATGTTAGTTCTTTTGGAACAAGGTCGTGCATAGGCATGCAACCTATGTATTAACTTTTATTGAAGAATAATATACATATCTGTATGTAAAAGGAAAGCTTGTAGTATTGAGACTACATTGAATATGATTGTTAGTAAAATCTTGAAAATGAGACATGTATTTATATTCTTCATTGCATATTTTTACATATGTTTACAAGCTCACTAGTGTAGAGACTTTCTTTGGAAAGACTCGTGAAGGAGGTTATGTGCTTCATTGTGTAAGTACTCCTTAGCGAGAGTCTTTTGGAATTCGGTATGCATTTGCATGCATGGAAGGAACAATTTGTTGTGTTAGATGTAGCCCTTGTCTTGCAGGAATGTGTGCTTATGCAACGGAAGCATGAGTTATTGTGATAACCAACACATATGAGGTATGTGTTGTTAAAGAGAAAATGTCAAGGTGCTTTACTTGTTTTGTCATGAATATACATGAGTACAGATATGTGAAATGATTGATTAATACTTTGTGAATCTTGACATCATTTTATGTTGGAAGCATCATAGCAGGGAATGATGGTGGTAGTTACAAAGGAATATTATGCTTGTCATGTACAAAGGGAAATTATGCTTGTCCTGGTGGCGGGAAAAATGATTAACGCTCATGCAGATGAGTGCGAGTTGCAGGAAGGTCCAATGTACAAAGCTCCATTGGAGGTACATCCATGCCACCAAGATCTGAAGATCTGAAGATATGAAGACCAGAGGGTAAATGGTATCATATTTATTGTAATGGCTTTAAGCTAGATATTTGCATATTTCCTTGTAAGATTATATGAACGATGGATAAGGGATGGGCTCCCTTATAAGCCATTGAGTGATGGGCTGAACACCCTCACGAACGTTTAATAATAAAATTAAACGTTTGCTGGTTTTTCACCCTAAGGGGTTTCCAGGGTATATTGGTGTTCAATGGCGTGATTGATTATTGTGTCCAGATGATGAGGTTAATTCCTTTCTTATTATGATGTTCATAATGGCAATTATGTGTTGATTATATGAGTAATGAGATGAAAAAATGATTACGTCATATAGTATTAAGTTAATATACTGTTATGGAAGTTGTTAAGGGATTAAGGAGTTTACTATTCTTATCTATAAAATTACACTGTGAACTCTTAAACATTCTATGTAATGATGAGTAAATTGTATAAAAAAAATTTAACTCCTTACATTTCCCTGTGAAGTTAATGGTAAGCATGCGTAATCATAATTTTAAATTCTTAATTATGTAATCAATATTTTATAAATTTTGATAATTCTTAATTTATTTTTATATTTAAAAATCAAAATTTTAAATTATTTTTATATTTAAAAATAAATTTTAATAATTAAAATATTATAAATAAATGAGAAGGAAAAATAATTTAAAATTTATTTTTCAATTTAATATTTTTACATTTGGTCCACATTGTTTTGGATAGATGATGATTGGATTCTCTCGTTAAAGCACTCCTTGATGTGAAGTCATGGGTTCAATTCTTGACTCAATGCTAATGATATATTGGACATGATGAAGATGCCTTACAAAAATAAATATATTTTTACATTTCTTTCTTTTAATATATTCACTAAATCCATCCTTATTATTATTATTATTATTTCAATTTATTTCCACTTCTTTTTTTCTTTATATTCATTTAAATGAATTTCTAACTCACAATTTTTTCTCCCTTCAATCTGGTCTATCTTTCTTTTCTTTTTTGTTTTTTCATAAAATTTAACCATGAGAGTGTTGAAATCATTTTTTTATGGTGGAAATGGATTAAGTCCTATCAAAAACTTTTTCATCACCCCAAATCTAAAATACTTATAGTTGTAAACCAGATTTCCACTACAATTTCAATTATTTTCTAAAATTAAATATAACCTCCTTAAAGTACCTGATTTTTCATCTTTATATTAATTTATTATTTTATTGATTTTTACCTTATACTTCAAAAGTTAAACAAAAAATGTGTGTCCATGATGTGTCCATATATACTATAAATCTTAGAAATTTACTACATTCTACATAGTTACTTTATTCAACGTCACCAAGTATAAAAATATAAATCTCAAAAGTTTTTTGTATTCTAAATAGATACTTCATTCAACATCATATACAACTATGAAAACATTCCAATTTGAAGTACAAAACATTGATTTAAAAATAATACTATTAAAATTTAAAATAAATAAATAAATTAATAAAAATTAAAAACAAAATTATTTTATATAAATGATTTTTAAATTAAGTATTTTTTTGAAAAATTGACAATTTAATTTAGTAGAGTAACTAAACTGGAGTGTTAATTTGTGATATCCATTTGAGATTGCTAACCATTTCATGTTTTTCGAAATTATTGTTTCTCTGAAGTTCAGAAATTTTAATTCATATCGACATGCCAATCAACCATGAAACTATATCTTGAAATTAAACACATGGGATGGTCTTTAAAAAAATTTATAATTTTTCAAGAGTCAAAGTTACATGTTCATATTTAGGCTATATTTCCAAATTTTGATAAAAATTTATAGCTTTTAAAGAGTCAAATCTACAATTTTACAATTAGATGTTTAGGCTATATCTTAAAATTTTGATCATTTAAAATTAGACAAATGAGATAGTCTTTAAAAAGATAATAGCTTTTAACGAGTCAAAGTTACAATTTTACAATTGAATGTTTAAGCTGTTCGATAAATAAAATTAATATAGGCTTCATGAAAAGTTACAATTTTACTATGGAATGTTTATATTTTTGGATAAATAAAATTAGTTTTATGAAATTTTTTACTAAATTTAAATTTAATTAATTATACAACTCAAATTTATTATTCTAAAAATATCTTTTAAATTTCAAACAAAATATAATATTTAGAAAAACTTTAATGGATACCAGCATTCACTTTTAATAATATAAACTTTAACACATTTATCATATAAAAAATATGATATTTTACCTCGTTTTATTAGTGAGAAAGAGTAATTTTCAGGAATTCTTGAGCAGTTCCTTTCGCAATGAATGGTCATTTCTCGAACTGGTTTTGGCTATAAAAATTAAAGTATTAGCATGGTCCACATTTATGTTATTTAAAAATATTTTTTTCCCAATAAAATAAAAAGGGTATTTTTTGAAATATAATTGTTTATTTAATAAAGAGTTATTCTTTTAAATATAATTGTTTATTTAATGTACATTTATATAATTTTAACATTTTAATATATAATAATGGAAAAATTAACATAAAATGTAAATAGAACATATTCGAGTTAAAAAAAATTTAATTAGTTTTTAGTATTTAATAGATATTCATTATTTCTTCCTGATGCTGTGAGACAATTAGGCTTAGATGATTGTGGATGGGGTTAGCCACACTATGAGTTTTCATGACAACCTATAAGTTAATATGAGTTAGTTGGGTTGCATGCATCTCTGTGAAACTCCAAGCCATCTCAGGGTCACAATTAATGGTTGTAAGGCTAGTCATGTCGCTCATTCGAATTTTGTACCTATGGAAAGGCCAATGGTATGTCCGATGATGACCGATGGATCAAAAGAAAGTGGAAAGGAGGATGCTTGGTTGGTTGTATGTTTGTGTTTTGAAGGAGGAGAAGAAATACCAGGGCGAGACTCTTTGTCTTAGCTCATCAATAGAAGGGGGAATATTGCGTGCAATTTGGCTTCACAGAGAGAGAGAGTAGGAATCCCAGTACAAGGATATCTAGAAATTCAAAATTTAGTTGCGTGGTGGGGAATTTTGAAGGGGAAGAGAGACTATAAGCTCAAAGTAACATCTCTGGATCCAATCTCAAAACTGTTGTGGGTTATCCACACGAGGAAAAATACTTTAAGCTTGGTTGTTAAATTCGTGTTGGCAAATTGTGTGACTACACTATTTAGTTTCCCTATGTGTGTTGGAAAGGAGTGTTTGTGTGGCAAGGTGCATCATGGCTTGCCTTTTTGGTATACGTTCAAGAAGCTAACAAGTTTGGTGGTTTTCTGGAAGTTGGTGAGTCATTTTCTTGGGTGCTTTAGTTTTGCGAGCGCTCTGACTTCTAGTTGTATGTGGATTGGGAATTTTTGGAAAAGGGGAAAGCTTCATTGGAAGATTATTAGTGTGGTACTATCAGTCCAAGAATCTTCTTCATTCTAGGATGAGCTCCATTCGAATCTCTTGGGGTGGTCGATGGGTTTAACCTTCTCAATGGTCGAGTTTGGTAATGGCGAAGTGGATGTTTTCTTGCACATTTTGGTGGTTTCTATAGTGGTTTGAGTAGGCCTCCCTGGTAAGAGGCCCCTTTATTGGGGGTTTTCGAAGTTTTCGGCCCCAAGGGTGACGAAGGGGCATCTGTAGTTATTTTGTCAGACAAGTTGGTGTAGCAGAGGTGCTTCCTTTCTTGGTCAATTATTTAAGAAGGAGGTGTTGAATATGCATCCTCAACTTGCCTAGGCATGTCAAGGGATGGAAGAGAGAGGATTTTAGTCATGGTAGCAACATAATGAGCAAGGTGAGGGAAAAATTGTTGACCCACCTTTCTCTCAGTCTTTTCCCTCAGTGATGAATGCTACCTCATCAGTAGACAGTTTTGGTATCATTCAACAATGGAGTAGCTCATTTGATCAGCTCAATCAGGTCCGACAAGATGATCACAATGACATTCTACATTTCATGAATCACATTCAATGAAACCTTTTGGAGATGCATAATAGATTGGTTAGTCTATGGAGAGGGAAACGTAGCATTCAGGAAATGCTCGACTATATAGAAACCATACTGGCTCACATGAAGGGGCATATTCATTGTGAATCTAATCCCCAGACATCTCCTAGCTCGAGTCGTAATCACCATATAGCGATAAATTCTGAAGATGTCTAATGATAGTTGTGTCTTTTAGTCTTACTGGTTTTTTGACACCCTTTTTTTTTTACTTTATGTAAACCAGTGTCATTTTGGAATTTTGTTTTTTATTTAGGTATACAAGTATTGGCCAATAAATCTAGTAAAATTGATGCCAATAGGTTTTTGAGAAACAATACTAGAAAATGTAAGTTTTTAAATTAATATAAAAAATTATATTTACCATAAACAAAAAGAAATACTCATGTAGTATCTTATTTTTTAATTTCAAATAATAAATGTCAATCTCATTTAGCTAGCTTATGTGATATCTTATTTTTTAATTTCAAATAATAAATGCCACTCTCATTTACTTAAAATTAGTTTGAATTTAAATTTTTAAATGTTTTAGAGCTTTTACTATCAATTATTTTATAATTTTTTACAATTAATTAATTTATATGATTTTAAAATTTTGATGTTTAATGTTTATATAATAATTACGTTAACAATACACCATGTTCATATAAAAACTATCTTAATAATACAAATAAACTTCTAGTAAGTTTTAAATATTTTTTTCATTAAAAATGGAGTTGTTTTTAATGCCATTTTTTAGAATTTTTGGTGGATTTTATGGTTTGAATGAGGTGGAGGTAAGTGAAATCTTAGTTTGTATTATTTAAACTAAATTTTTGATTGCATAGATAGATTCAACACCTGTGAAAACCCTTAAAGAAATTTTGATTGTGTAAAATGTTTTAGAGCTTTTACTATCAATTATTTTATAATTTTTTACAATTAATTAATTTATATGATTTTAAAATTTTGATGTTTAATGTTTATATAATAATTACGTTAACAATACACCATGTTCATATAAAAACTATCTTAATAATACAAATAAACTTCTAGTAAGTTTTAAATATTTTTTTCATTAAAAATGGAGTTGTTTTTAATGCCATTTTTTAGAATTTTTGGTGGATTTTATGGTTTGAATGAGGTGGAGGTAAGTGAAATCTTAGTTTGTATTATTTAAACTAAATTTTTGATTGCATAGATAGATTCAACACCATAAAAAAACCTTAAAAAGCTTGATTATGCAAAATTTACCAATCAAACTTATGATTTCAATGAATTAGTCTCTAATTTAAACAAATAAAATAAAAAATATAAATCCAAAAACTTTTCAAAAAATCAAACCATGAAAAAATAAGCATCTTACCATAAAATTCGAATTTAGCTAAATTTAAAAGTACGAATCGAAAATGTGGCGCTGCTTTAATTCACCGCGTATATGAAGCCGCCGCATTTAATGGATTCCAATTACGTGTAGAAACGTATAATAGTAGTGCTCCCGGTTATGAAAACACCAAGACTTTCAACACAATCTCATTGTTTCTTGCCACGTCGATTCGTGTCAGGTCTATCAGATCGGTAGGTGAAAGGTTCTATGAATGTGGACAACGCTAAGGTTCATTGTCTTTGGACACTATGTGAGTTCAATGAACTTAGACAACTTTTCAAGAAAACCCTTCACATGGTGTCAAAAATATATGATTGCAATATAATAAAATATATGCAATAAGGGAGAGGTTTTTATTGTTATGTAGGGATTAGTGGTTGCTATAGTAATGATTCCACACATCCATAAAAAAAATCATAATAAAACATAAAAAAATTGCACATAAATAGTTAATAGTAAGTTATATAAGTTATTAAATTATGTCCAAAATGGACCCATGTATAGATTGGACCAACAATTGCCAAAACAAAACAAGTTGACAAGACATCTTATCCCAACCATATCTGAATTACTAATCAGGTCAAAATGCACTACAAAAAATTCCATTAAATTCCATGCAACAATGCACCTATCCCATCAAACAAGCACCCACTGATTTCCACTAGAGAAACACATACCATGGTCGGGTAATACCTACACAAGAATAGGTGAAATGTGTGTCAACCATATTTATATGCGTGTTCAACCATTCAACCTAATGAAGGCAATAAACAACACCATTCAATTCAGATAAATGTCTTTCGGATTAATCACATCATTAGTATTTGTTCGACGTTTCGAACCATCTAATGTGGTTCATCATCAGGAAAAGGTTCGAAACGTTGACCAGATACTAATGATGTGATTAATCCGAACGACATTTATCTAAATTATGGATCAAAAAAGTTTTAGATCTAATAACATTCAATTCATGAATTAATTCACAGGATGCAATAAATGACACCAACCCTTTCATTTCAGGAATTAAAGACAGGAAAGAACAAGGATAAACCATGAAAGTTTATTAGCCATTGGATCATATACAGATCAATCCAGAACACACATTTGAATTAGGGGGATGGAATCCATGCCAATCTTCCCCACCAATCAAATCTTATATCAAAAAAATATAAAAAAACCTAAACCGTTAGGGAGGGATTTCTATTGTTGTGCAAGGAACCGTAGTTTTTATAGTACTGGTTTCACACATCCATAAAAAAACCATAATAAAATATCAAAAAAATTCACATACATAGTTAATATGAAGTTATATAAGTTATTAAATTTATCCAAAATGGACCCATATATTGATTGGACCAACAATTGTCAAACACTAAGCCTCTAACATAACAAGTTGACAAGACATCATGTCCCAACTACCTCCGAATATGAATTACAAATTAAGTAAAAATAAACTACAAAACATTCCATTAAATTCTATCCAGTGGTACAACTATCCCATAAAACAAGTACCCACTCATTTCCATTGGAGCAACACATCCCATGGCTGGGTAATGCCTAGACAAGAGCAAGTGAAATGTGTGTTAGCCATATGCACATGTGTGTTCAACCATTCAACCAAATGAAGGCAATAGACGAAAACATTCAATTTAGGAATTAATTCACAGGATGCAATAAATGAAACCAACTCTTTCAATTCAAGAATTAAACACAGGAAAGCACAAGGATCAACCATGAAAGTTATTGACCATTGGATCATGTACAAATCTATCCATAACACACATTTGAATTTGGGAGATAGGAGTCCATGCTAATATTCCCTATCAATCAAATTCGACATCAAAAAACTATAAAACAACCTTAACCCTTACCGACTTGCATTTGAAACATTCATTCTACTCATCAACTGTTGGATACATACAATCAAAGTGTGTGCACAATGTTACATTCATTCTATTCGTCAGTTGTTGGAGACATATAATCAAAGTGTGTTAACGGTGTTATCAAGTTTATTTTTGTTAAATAGTGTTATCATGTTGATTTTTTTGCCGCTAATTTTGTTTACTTTTGTTGTTGATATTGTTTATATGATTCATCCATTGAAGTAGAGACTATAATAGAGACTAGATTAGAGACTAGAGTAGAGACTAGAGATGCACGAGATCCACATAAATTGTTCAGTAATTACCATTGCAAACAATATGCAGTTCTAAGTCCAAAAGTTGCAATTGAAGTCCCAAATAACCCACCTATGAGGACATGCAACACAAATAGGTGTTATAACTAGTCTTCTATTCTCCCATCTTCTAGTCTATTTTATGGATTAACCTCTATAGGTTACACAATAATATATCACCCGTATTAAGAAAAAACAAATAGGAGTATTCCCATAATGTTTACACAATTTATTGCTTGATAGACATATTCTAACATCGTGCATTCTGTAAAATACATAGTTCACACGCCTTAGAGGTATATTTTATCAAAAAAAGCACGCAGAAAATGAGTAGCTAAAACACATAACAAAGCAACCAGGGAACCCAAGAACCCTTATTACTCTGCCATGCTTTCTTTCTTCATTCTAATACTGAGGGATCCCTATTCTCATATGGAAAAGAGATTAAGATCAAGGCTACACCCTAACTATAGGAAGATAAAACAAGAACTGTGTAATTACATGCCCAATTCCATATAGATTGTTCATCAATTACCATTGTAGACAATATGTAGTTCCAGGTCCAAAAGTTGCAGTTTAAGTCCGAAATAACCCACTTATAGGATTAGGTAGCACAATAGGGCATTATAACTAGTCTTCTATTCTCCCCTCTTATGTTCTATTTTATGAATTAACCTTGGTATATTACAAAATAATATATCACATGTATGAAGAAATAACAAGAAAACGCCAATATAAGAATTCCCATAATGTTTACACAATATATTCCTTGATAGAAAGATTCTAACATCATGCATTCGTTGAAAAAAATAGTTCACGCGCCTTACAGCTAATATTTGATCAACAAAAGCGTTGAGAAAACAAATAGCTAAAACACATACCCATGCAACCAAGGAACCTAGGAACCCTTATTACACTGCAACAATTCTTATCCTTATTCTAATATCGAGGGCTCACTATTCTTATGTAGAAAATGGATTAATATCAAGACTACACCTTCATTATAGGAAGAAAACAAGAATCGTGTAATTACCTGCCTAAGTCCACATAGATTTTTCACCAATTACCATTGCACACAATATGCAAAATCAAGATGTTATTTTTTCTAGTGATGTATGCTCTCTGGTATAAGCTATGTGATTGTTTATAGAACTCATTTATAATCCGTACCTATCAAAGAAGTAAATTTGTTCAAGGTGAAAAAACATATATATATATATTTTTATCCAATCATCTAACCACAAAGTTAAACAATTTTCAAGTATTTGCAACCCATAGTTGTTTAGGGACACATGACTTACCTGCAAATAGTTCTAGAATTAAGTAAAAGGAAATATTAGATTGAAGTTTATAGTACATAGCTAAAGCATTGATTGTTGCTCCCTATTGATTAAAAATCCCAATAAATTCCCTTATTTTATAATACTACATTGAGAGGATATTGTTCATTCTATACTTATTTGCAAGAGTTGTGTACCTATAATTGACTAGAGGCTTAATGGGTTTTGGTTCTTCTTGCCTATAGAAATTAGGGTATAATGAGTAGAGAACTCATATTTTTGTTTGGTTAGATTAAGAGTTCCAGTTGGGTTAATGTTAAGATCAACAATTTTTTTTTTTGGATCAGGCATATCGTATTTGTATCCCTTGAAAATATACTTCAAATTACATGAAATAAGCCTTATTTTCAATGAGAAATTGGTATGCATGAATGATTTGTGATATACTACACAAAATCAACATTTTTTTTAATTAGAATTTCTTGATAAATCTTCAGGTTGTTGCAGCCATGCCAAGAGTTTCTATTGCAGCTTGTACAAGGAACATGAGGAGGCAAGGGACTAGGGGGACCTAGTTGTGATCCAGTTCATCAGATGATTATATGGGAGGGTGATGTGAATGCTCCCAATTCTCCCAACATTGTTGTTGAGAATGAGAGTGTGGAGGAAAATTATGTTGTCCCATCATCAACCACAAAGTCCCCATCAACCATAGTGCAAGGTGCGCATTAAACAAAGGAAAACAATGTCTATTGGTTGTCATAATTGTCTTACTTTTTACCTAAATTACCTTTCGTTAGCCTTTGTTTCACAACTCAAATAAGACATCTATGCAAGTATTTTTGGTTTCTTTTAATGATTCTTTGGGTAAATGGATAACGTATGCTTATCTTAATTAATGGTCAAATAGGTCGATGTTTTTCTATGTAACTCACCATTTACATTACCTTATGAATTTTGAAATACATGACCACTAATTCAAAATCAAAGTGGTTATGGTACATGAAGATCCTGATATTCCTACTCTTACTTCTATTCCTGCACCAAATGTGGAAGGTCGTTTATTTGAGAATTTCGACTAGGGGTTAGTCTCAATTGTCAAAGAGAAAGGCTCACTTTATCTCATGAAGTTTTGTTCTTGTATTCCTGGAAATGGCTTGGAGCGTTTGAGATTTTCTAAAGTTAGGGATTAGTTTAAAACACCTTCATCTTTTGTTATCATCTTGATATGGTCGTGAGCTGATGTAATCTGTATATATATCAAGTTAGATTAGAGTGTAACTTATTGATGTTGTGGACGATTTTTGGTTTCTGTATTCTAAGAATTTCGTATCGCCACAACCTCTCTAAAGTTCGATCTATCATTATATGATATGTAATGAGCAGAGACTTTTTTTATTTAACAAAAAATGGATAATTCTAGTTTCATGCATTCATTTTGTATATTTACTGTGATGATAAATATGTTCATATAGGTTAACCTGTTTCCTTAAAAAGGGAAATGAGTTGGTTGGCTAAGGGCCCAACAAACCCATATCATTCTCCCTCTATATATTGTATTGTGTGATAAGTGAATGGTGTGGTTCTTATCTGTGTGAAGGTTACTTGTAACATGTGTGTATAACTAGATAAACCCTTATGAAAATTATTTGAAAGAGTAATAGAGGTTAAGATGTGAACTCTTGCATTCATACTTGGGTTTTTTTTCTTAGAGTTTAACATTGAAGAAATATTTTATGTTTATTGTAAGACACATAAAGGATTGGGATTTGGAAGGTTAATTTTTGTTTTGATTTAAACCTCTTCAATTAAAAGTGTAGATCTGCTATGTCGTGCGTACAGTTCTTTTGAGTGAAGATTTGTAGGTTTGAAAAAAAATTATTCAACAGATCTTGATTGGTGAATGATATATCATTTCTTGAGATTGTTTATATGTAGTAAGAAAGTGAAAAAATTTGTTATGATGCATGTTATTATTTGATAGTGTCACTATGCGAGTAGAATTGTTGTTTTCCCGAGAACTTTATGATTCAAAATTTACATCGTATTTTTGGTCCTGTTGAATTCAGATTATCATATGGCTGCTTGGGTATCTCGAGTACAAGAACAAAATATTGTTGTCACAAATTAGTTTGAGTTTATCAGTTGAATCCTCCTTATGAGGTAATTCTTTTGCATCTCTAATAAACGTAGAAGTTTATCTCAAATACAATATTAATCAAATCAGAACATGGTATAAACAAAACTATATTCATGAAGTGATCTCTTTATTTTTGCATGTGAGTTTAATATTTTCTCTGTTATTTGATTAGGTCTTCATATTATCTTGAGATTTATGTGTAAAGTAGTTAAAGGGAGTATGATGAGTTTTGAGATTTTATCTTGATTCAAGCAAGGTTTCTTTCCACATCAGTTGAGTCCAGGCTTGTTGCACAATATTCTTTTTAGTACAGGAACAAAGGATTGTTGAGTGCAGGAACAAAGTTGTTTAATTTTTCCCAGTACAGGAAAAAAATTGTTTTGTATTTCTGAGTACAGGAACTGAGTGTAGGAATATATTTGTTTCGAAAAAAAATTCAGTACAGGAACAAGTTTTTTCGAAATGATTGAGATTACATGGTTTGGAATAAATTCTCAGTTTTTTTATTTTTGAAATAATTTTCAAAGTCTCCTATTTTTATTTTTTGAGTGAGAGTCTAGTCTCTAGAGTGGTGTGGTGTCATTGTGTTAACAATGTAGGAATAAAACTAAAAGGATTTATTTAAATTTGTTCTTTTCAACATGAGTTATTTAATTGCAGCGATAGAGATATGATTTACAGAGTGAACACAAAACCCTTGGCATTAATTATGCTACGCCTTAAAGCTTACGAAGTCCTGGATTTACAATTAAGTGTTGAGGAATTAAATTTCAATTCCTCCACCCAATATTTTGGCACCGTTGTCAGGGAGGTGTTTAAGGAATTCTAGTAAAGTTCTATTTTTTCTTTTTTATAGTAGAGGTAAGTATTCTTTGTTTTTTTTAAAGTGCAGTGCTATTCTATTACCGAAGGAATTTATTTTTGTATTAATTGTGTGCTGTAGTGATATTTTTTGAACTAGCTGCAACATTTGATTTCAAACTGTTTTGTTCCAGCAATAATTTTTTACAGTTTTGTTAATTATTTCTTGTTTGATTTCTTTCAGAATTCATGACTAACATAGGTAGGGGCCCAAATCCCAAAAAGGGCAGAGGAAATATTGATAAATTGTAAATTTTTTCTCATGTCGGGCCTTTTGCTGCAAGTAGGAATTCTAAGCAGACACAAACCGTTCACGGTGGTACTTTTCACCTGGAATATGGAGACAAAAATTTAGCAATCTCACAACCAATAGAAGGGAAGAAGGAGACTGCTAGGATGAAAATATTATAAATGAACTAGAATCAACCTTCACAGTTTGCAGGAAGTGGTCTCTTTGGAGGAGGAAATATGGCAAACAATGAATATGTGCATGGTGAAGGGGTTAGTGACAACCAACCAATGGAGGAGCATTCCACTTTTGGTTTCCCAATTATGGACCCACATGCATTGGTTCAAATGAAGAATACTTCACACTACATTCCTCCACATTTTCATGGTAAATTGCATGAAGATCCTGATTATTTTATTTTTGAGTTTGATATAATGTGTAGGAGTTATGATTATTCTATGTATTCCCAAAAGTAAAGCTTTTCCCTGAAACTCTCAAGGACTCAACCTTATGTTGGTTCATGGGTTTGGGGAGGAATAATATAACATCCTGGGAGGAAATTGAGAGAGTGTTCTTGAATAAATATTAGAAATATTACAAAACACAAAAAATACAAGATGAGATGTTTACCACTGCACAGGGTGATGCTGAGACCTTGGAAGACAATTTGGAGAGATTCTTATATATTATTCAAACTATTAGCACTCTAGTTTCACCAGGGATAGGTGTGACACATTGTGCATCAGTAGCAAAAGAATCTTAGTGAAGACCTTGATAATCAGTGACCTATTTCCATATTCAACTTTGAATTTTCAAACACTTGAGGAATATTCATCAATAAAATGAAGATCAATATTGCATATCCTTGACAACCAACATATTTAAAGTACAACAGTGGCAATTGCAGGTTGTGACATAATGCCATGTATACTTGATGTGAAGTAGAAAGAGTTATCATTGAATGCCTAAGATGTTGCTAGGCTTGATCATAGTTATTAACTCAAAATTTGGATTGGCTAGTTAGAAAAGGAGTTTAGAGTGTTTGACATTATCACGAGAACTAATGTTACTTCTGGACTTGAGAGAATTTGAACCGTGGGCACAAATAGAGCATAGTTTCCATAGTTTACATGTTGTAGATAGAGCCTAGTATGTTTGAGATTTGTCAATTGAATATTAAGCAATGTTGATGCATTGAGCAGAACTAGTCTTGTTGATACATATGTAGTTTCTGTAAGGTTATGGTTGTGAGAAAGAGCAGGTTGATATACTCCTGTACCCGTGATGATAATTATGATGCTAGTGTTGACAATTTAAGCTTCTGCTAGTATTGCAGAAACAATGAAGACTTGATATGGTTGATAGTGAAAGGTGAGATGACAATGTCAAGGTTTGAGATTGAATATCAATGTTGTAGTAAGTTCATATTGACGTCATGTCATTACAGAACTGACAACTAGGGTTTAACATAGAGTTATCATAGAGAAAATTTTGTAGACAGATGTGCAAAAGTCAAATTAGTTTTCAGCTACTTAAATTGAGCAAACATAAATAATAAAATGCACCAGCAGTAGTATCAGGCGTGGTAGTAGATAGAGGTAGAAGTGAAGTGCATTAGTAGCGGTAGCAGGAGTGGATAGAGGAAACAATGAAGTGCAATAGCAGTGGTAGCAGGCGTGGCAATGTTAGCAGTGAAGTGCAGCAACAGTGACAACAAGAGTGGACAAAGGTAGCAGTGAAGTGCAACAACATTGGTGACAAGAGTGGAAGTGCAAAAACATGAATGATGGCATACCAAACCCCAAACACTTCATCTAGCATCTAAGGCTACATATTCACATCTCCTCCAACACGAAGATTCTATTTCCTTAACTCTTTCACTTGATATTTTTGTTTCTTGTATCATGATGATTGTTTGATTTTCCTTTTTAATTCGATCTTTGAGATATCAATTTTCCTTTTTCATGATGGGTGTTCTTTCTCACTTTCACATAATCTTGTTAAAGCCTCTGCTTGATGCTTTTGTTGCTATGGTCGTGTCAGGAATTAATTAATTGTCTAATTTGTGAAAGAGATTGTCCACATTAAGGCTTCATTCTGGGCTAAATGTATTAATGTTAGAATGTGAGATGTAATTCTTTGAATGGCTTCTTCTCTACAGGGTATCGACTCAGTTAATAAGGAGTGGTAGTAGGAGACAAGTTCTTGTTCCAGTTTTTCATGTTGCATGCCCATCATAAGAGGTGAGAGAAAATATTCTATTATTATGTATGTGCTTCACCATAGCCTTATGGAAGAAATTCAAGTTCCTCTCTCCTTATTTTTCAAGTTCAGTGCCCACTGATAACAAATTTTTCAAGATAATGATTAGCAGACTTTGGTTTGAGTAAGTGCCTAAATGTATGTTTTTTAATGACACCAACCCCTGAAACAGAAATTTGTATTGAGAAACAAATAGCAGCGATATATTTTTCACTGATCAGCTAGTACAGAAAGCAATAGGTAGAGGTGCTAACCCAAAGATTCCAAGATAAAGGGAAGCAAACTCTACAATTTCCAGATTGCTGGTAAATCTATTAAATTTTACTTGTCTAATTTTCAAAAACCCCTAATTTGTCTTGACATAATCTTATAATATTTTTGGGATTGTCAATTTTCATTTTTTTTCATTACATATTTCTCAGTTCTGTGCAACTATGCAATGAAAACTGTCAGATGTATATGGCCAATCAGCAGAGTAAATATGGCATTGAAATGTAAAACAAATCTTACCTTATCTCTCTGAGATGTCGCTTCAGAGTCCATACTGAACCGCCAATCGACATCAGAAAATCTTTCATCTGCTTCTTTCTTTAACATTTTTTGAACTTTTGTTATTGGAAGATTTGAAGCATGAGGTTGTTTAACGTATATGACATCCTTCCCTCCCATTTTGACACCAACAATAACGTGTGTGCCATACTTCTCAATAAATCTGAAGAGAATGCACATATATACAATTTAAAAAGTGCAACTTTTCTTTAGGTACATCCCAGATAAGGTGCGGGCATTCTTCAAATGTTCAAAATAATAAGTTGTTAATTAACAAGTATAATGAACCAAACAAAATTTGCAATCATAGCCACATAGTGATCCATCAATCATATAGATTTCAATTAGAAACTTGATGATTCAATTCTAACATTAATGATCTTGGTTAGTTCCACTTGTATTTTTTAAACCCATCAACTTGTAATTAGTATTCATTATATAGATCCAACACAATGGCACACACTATATGAAATAGTTCTCAGAAACTATTTCACTCTTTCCAACAATGTAGCAATAGACTGATATATTTGAAAGCAAGTACTGGACATGCAAAATATTTGAGATTACTAAATTAAATTGAAGCTATTATGTAGAAATGATTCTATTAGAGTATGGTAATATCGTTTTCAAGATCCCACATTTTAGATTTTAAAAACTGCTTCTGATTGTTTTTATCACATTAAACCAAATTTCGTACTCTAAATTTAAAGAATATCTGAATGTCACCAAAAAGAAAAGTTGGTTTTGCAATTATACAAATTTTACTCATTGTGTTCTGGTAGATATGGCTCAAGTTTCAACCATGTGACATGGCCAATGAGTAGAAGCCACACTACATAAATACTCTGTCCATATTCTGTTAGATCATACCTATGAAATGAAGTAAACACTGTAGACTAAGCTTCTCAAATTTTGGGCACGTCTTATACCAAGCCAGTTTCTTTCAGCATGGCTTAAAGATGAATGTATTTGATAATTCTTTCAGCATGACTAGTAAGCTATCCTCTTAATCCACAATAATTACATTCTTGTTTTCTTTGCTGTGACACACATCCGTCCGTTGCTTATGTGCGCTTGCATACTGAATCTTGACACTGAAGAAATTAATTTTAGGGTGAACCTTTTTAGTTTTTTCCTGGTTATTGGTGGTTTTGAATCACTTGACAATCGATAACATGCTGAGTGAGCTTCTTCATGCATAAATTGAATAACTTCTAGATGAAGTTGATCATGCAACAACATTAAGTCAATGAACTCATACAAGGCATTGCAATTTCACCATTTATTCATTCCACTATTGTTAGTCTAATTTTCCAAATTTTGAAGAAAATTAAGTTTATTTTTCCATGACTCCAGAGATTCAGCTTTTTTATACCTTTATTCCACAATACATTCTATTTTCTAAATGATATTGTGGAAGCTAGTGGATGGAGTGGATCTGCAACTGCCTAATGTTATGAGATACTAATGTTGTTACTCAGCATCATATCGGAGTCATTTATGAAAAAGTCATTGGTTAATAAATTTGTGTTCCAATTTTTGGAACGTTCTAGTAAGTTTACATTATCGCACATTTCCTTCTTTGTTGTGATTCCTTAGTTGTTTTGAGGGAGCTTTGAATTTGTATATGTAATTTGCTGCTACCCTACTTACACTAGTGATTATCACCTTATATTTTTAATATTTTGGGATGTATTTATTGCCTAGAGCTGAATTGGTATGTAAAATTGCATTGAACACATTTACTGCTACTTATATATGCCTTGTTATTGGTAATTATTTTTACATTTCTTAATTATATCTTGTTTTCGTAATTATTTACATTTTGAACTGTAAAATCGGCTTAAGATATGATCTTTCATCTACATTGTGATTCCCTGTTGTTACAACAAAACCTAGCACCCACAAAAAGTATAAAATCTCAATCACGATGGTGTTAGTTTTTTACAATGCAAGAATATTACCTACTCACTTTGAGTAGCTTTTCCTTTCTCTTTTGGTTGGCTCTTCTTCAACTCAAGAGGGCATCCCTAAAAGGTAGGATTGCTAGGCTATAGAATGGGGGCACAAGGTGATTTAATAAGATGAGTGGTGGTTGTAGTGTATGAAATAGGATGAAGAAACAAAAATGGACAAAAGCAAGGAATGAATGAGAAGGAAGGAAATTGGTGCCTATCAGTTATGGGCTAATGGAGCCATAAGACATTTGGATAAATGAGAGAACTTGTATGTCACAAACAACTACTTTGAAGCAGGTCATACGATAGAATATTTCTGTTTATCATTTTCTACCAATTAGTAGATGAAGAAACAATTTGATACATTCATCTTTAAGGTGTGTACTTGAGATGAAAATGGCCTAATGTATGCATTTGATCCTTATGTGTTCGCTGGAAATGTGTTGTAGAAAAGTAGTCTTCAAGGGCTAAATTGCTACTCATCAATCCATTCATAAGTTGATGTTTTATGGTTGTAGTATGCTTCAAAATCTGCAACATAGTTGATAGAAGAAAGGGAAACAAGTGTAGATATAGATAGCCAATGTTAGGGTATCTGTGGTATTCATGTTCTAATTATGCAATATTTCCTGTTCACAGTTATGGTACACATTAGCCAAGACACTGTCAGAAAGGGCTGCATGGGTGTTGGCCATGGATAGAGGGTTGAATATGGCGACAATCAACGCATCTCTGATTGTGGGACCTGGTATCACATACAAAAGCTCAGGATCTACCATTGCATATCTTAAAGGTGAGGGTGAGAGATCTGCATACCAAATAGACTCTATTCTAGAACGTACAAATATGGTATAGTAATCCCTTGGAGAGGATCTAATCTATTGGTATAGTAATCCCTTGGAGAGGATCTAATCTATGGAAGTACAAAATATTAGCTAGTTTATTTACAGTTGCTAGTCTTTGTGATGGCAGGGGCTGCACAAATGTATGAGAAGGGCACTTTAGCTAGTGTGGACATAAAGTTTCTAGTGTATGCTCATATATGTGCTTATCAAGATCCATCTGCCTATGGGAGATATATCTGTTTCAATCAAATAGTTAGTAATGCAGAAGATGTTGTCAATTTAGCACAGAGTTTGCAACACCTGATACCATTCCCTCACACCTGATACCGTTCCCTGATAGGTACAGAACAATTAGTTATTGTTCAGTTATTAAAATCACTGAAGATTCTGTATCTTCAATATTTAAATTGGGTTGCTTACCTATTGATATTTTATCTTTAGCTATTATGTCATAGTGAAATTAATCATACATAGATACTCGTTTGCCACACCTGATACCGTTCCCTAACAGGTACAGAGCAATTAATTATTGTTTAGTTATTGAAATCACTGAAGATTATGTATCTTTAAGATTTAAATTGGGTTGCTTACCTAATGATATTTTTTCTTTAGCTATTATGTCACAATGAAATTAATCATACATAGATACTCTCCAAAGATAATCATGAATTCATTATTTATTTGATTTTTTCATAATTTGCTAATAGATTTGAAAAACCAACGGTCTACCAATAGCGTCTGAATAATAAGAAGCTGACTGGATTGATGGTTGGATATGGAAACTGTGCAACCCTAAGCAGTGAACTGTAAGGGAAGGGGGGGTTTCCCATGTTACAGCTTAACAACAACCATGAATGAGGGGCACAAGAAAACTTGGGGAGTTTACATGTTCAAACTATATCCATTTTTGTACATACTATAATGTAATTTTCACTTCAAGGTTTGGATAGTTGGCAATAAGTCGATTTCCATAACGACCAACATTAAAATTTTAGCCGGTGACTAAGGCTCTCTACCATATGCATTTTTTTTCGTTAATTTCTAATGTAAAATCAATTTTCTGATTTCTGGCAAGGACAAGTGCAAGTAAGTTGTTGATGGGCTATTTGGTGTGTGAATAAAAAGTGGGATACCCCACACTTTGGAATTGTTTTATCATTATTAAAGTTCCTCCTTTTGTTTTACCATTATGGGAAGTTGCACTTTCTCTCATCATGAGTTGTGTTATGAATGGAATGAGAAGTTACAGTTTCTCTTATCCTGAGTTGTTTTATGAGTGGAGTGCATAATGTTCGTTTGATGGTATTTTTATATATTGGGATGTTGAATTCTTTAATTACAAGATAAAAAATTGAATACTACTTTTCTTGGTCAAACTTTTATTTTTAAAATTTTTAGTCAAGCACCGTCGCCGGTCAAACTTGTGAGAGGCCACTGTTGTGAGAGGCCTGGATTGTGTAATAGTTGTGTAACTGCTGATTCTTGTTGGTGATTATATGCGTGGAGGAGAGCCGATCTCCATTGTTGCATTGGACTGTGGAGGGATGAGTTGAGCTTCGTGAATTTATGATACCGCCCCCTCGAATTCCCTGATCCATTCCCATGAGAAAATTCTGCAATGCGCTGAGTTGGTTTGGATGTGCGTAGCAGACAGTGAGGCACAACTGTCGGTTTGGAGGTGTGTTCGGATTGTCGTATTGACTCTGCTCATTAGTTATTGGCATTTTAATTTTTGTTCGACTTGTTCTGCTCATTGAAGAAATTAGCAGAGGCATGGGCCTTTGTGTTGGAGGATTGTTGAAACAAAATGATCTGCAAAGATCCCAATTTGTTGAAACTCCTCTCCAACCTCAATATCAGTGCTAGTAGTAGCATGAGCAACAACACTATGCTTAGCAGAACTAGAAGAACGTGTTTTCCAAACTGCACGAGAACTACTTCCCTCACGAGTCACCATGTGCCATGCTTGGTCTCGGTGGTTCTCTTCCTTATACTCCTAGTTCAACTACCATATCTTCATTGGAACCAACAAACAGAACTCCACTAGACAACGATTCACCATTTTGTAGTAGTGATTCGCCATTTGTACTGGTGATTCGCCATGTTTTTACAAGATAATATAATCTCATGAGAGATTCGCCAAAAAATTATATATACATATTATATTATTAATAAAATCACCTTCCATTTTTCCTATGTATCATGGGGATTCACCCATTTATTATATATATAAATTTAGGGGGGTTCTTAAAATTTTTTGGTTTTCATTTGAAATATGATCTTCCTTTAATATTTATATATATACGAATACTCTCTAACCTCGTAAAAAATGTTTTACTAACGTAATAAGTCTGTTTTGACTGAAAAATCAGAAAACTGTTTTCTTCCATTTATCTGCGTTTTAACTTTCACAGTAAATCAGTAAGTAGTTTCCAAGCTTGATCATCTGGAATTTTTTATCCTTTTCATCTTCTTGAAGTTTTCATCTGCCTTAGTATATCTGAAAAAAAGTTGGTTTTATGACAAATAAATGTCTTATCTCATGTTGTAGATAAAATAAATCTTCAAAACTTTTGAGTAAGACTTTTCCTGTAGGGATGCCTTGTCCATCTGTCTTGTTCACTTGCTCTTTTGCATATTCTCTGATCTTTTTATCGTAATCCTCATGAGGCATAAGCTTATCATTAATGACCAAAATGTTAGGCAAACTTCTTTGCCTCAAATTTTCAAATTTAACCATAAACTTGGTTATGGCCATGTTCATATTTTCACATTTCTCTTCAAGTTGTTTCATCAGGTTCTTCTTAGTGATGACTTTCCGTATTTCAAGGATTATTTCAGTCCTGTCAGTGATCTCAATTTCTTCTAACTCCTACTTATTTTTACTGTTAAGAAATTTTATCAATTCTATGGCTTACTCAGGTTTGTCACCTAGCTCATCTTTGGTTTTCTAAATTCTGCTAGTGCTACTTTTAGTAAATCTCTTTGTTCAAAAATTACCTGAATTGAGGGCCACACATCATTGACGGATTAAATGATTTTGTTCCATAACTGGGTTTTCACATATGATATTGGTTCCTTTAAGGTTAAATCCTTTTGAAGTTTTTTCAGTTCTTCATTTAACCTATTAGCCCTTTGCTCATGAGTTTTGGCATTGATTTGGGCTAATTTCTATGTATCCTCAAGATTGTCTATCACTTTCTTCAATCTATTAATCTCATTTGTCTGAAGTGACATTTCTTCCATGGATTTTACTAGTTTACTGGCCTCATTTGAAGTTTGAGCTGCTGTAGTAGATGACTCTATAGCTAAAGTTGTAGATGATGTCACTAGCACTGCAGTAGCCAGTGTTACTTTGGGTGCCAACTCTTCTGCCAGAGTTGAAGGAACAGTTGTAATAACCATAGGAATTACTGAAGGAACTTCTTGTGCTATTGTAGTTTTCCTTTCATGGAAAAGTTTTTCCATTTGAATTTCCATTTATTTGATATGTCCTGTTAGCTGAAATATTAAGTTCATCATATCATCATTCTCAGTCTGTTCTTGTATAATTTCTTTGGCTTGAAGATGTTCAGTTGATGGAAGCTTGAGTTGTTTCCTTAATGTTGCAATGTCAGCATTATTTTTCTTCACTAACTCTTCTGCAGCTTTGACATTTGTAGGATCATATCCAACTTGCATGACCAACTCTTCCAAAGATTTAATCCTAAGATCTTTAGCATATAATGAGGCTTTGTCAACTTTCATTTGATCCTTCATATTTATGATTGTGTTCTGAAGTTTTTGAACACTCATAGCCTTGGTTGTAATGGTAGAATACAACATCTCTAAACTTTTCCTATGGAATTCTATTTGATCTAGTGCATGAATATTTTCTGTTGGCACTTCTAGATCAACCTTTTTGTAGTCTGCAACTATCTTTCGAGTCTTCACTGTAGGTTGTAACACTGACATGATCAACTTTTTATTTGAGTAATCAAAGGCTGATAAAAGTATGTTTTGTGCACTTGGTGTTTGCTTCAAATATTGAGAGTAAATCTCATTTTTAATCTCTTCATTCTTTGTCTTAATCTGCTTGTATTTTTCTCTTATATCAAGATCCTTTGCTCTGTTGTCTATGAGGATGATGCTTCTAAATTCTGTTGTTTTTCTATCATCTGTGCATTTAAATTATCTAGATTTCCCTCATTCAAATTCTTTGTAACTGGCTCATTTGTAATGATTGTAGCAGCATCTGTATTTGTCACTGGAACATCTGTGTCTTCAACCTCAATAGTCACTTTCTCTTTCTTAGGCTTTTTATTATATCTTAATTTGAACCTAGTCTCAGTGGTTGTCTCTGCAATGTAAGTACCTTCATCTCTGACTCTTTTGACAGCATTTTCCCCTTCATTTGCAGTTTATAAGGTGTGACTAGTATCACCCTGCTTAACTGCATCTACTAAAGTGTTTTCTACCCATTCAGTTTGATTGACATACTTTTCAATCTTTGGTTTTTTCTCATGAATGTAGGGTGTTAGTTTGCATTTAACCCTCATTTTACTCAGTATTCCTTGTGCCTCATAGTTCCAGGAGAAACTCTCTTCAAATATGTACTCTAGTAATTGTTTGGTTGATTTTGTCTCTGCATCTCTGTGATTACAAATGAAGGGTCCCACTTGATTCTTCAACTTAAATTATGTTTTCTTCTTTGCTGCTAGGAAGTTGATAGAATCAGACTTTAATATTTTCCTGATGGATTCCAAGGCAAAAACCCTCATTAGTACATATTTGGGTAGCTTGTAGGGTAATAGATTAGACCCAAAAACTCTGATTTGTGTGTGTTTTTCATACAAATACCAATCTCCAGTTCTAGAATGTTCAGATAACAGTAAAATTTTCTTCATTTCATCATTGATCATTGGTTGTTCAGTATTTGTTAACATGTTTATCAATGGATGGACAAAGAAGTCTGAAAAATCTGTATAAGTAAACTCTGTGGACTCTTTTATGATAAATATGTCCCAAAAATGACTGAAAGTGGATTTCCTTCTATGTCAAGCTTATAAAGGGTTACTGGAAACTTATCTACTTGAAAATACAAAAACATATGGAAGATAAAATATGTGTACCTAAACACGCCTTTAGTTGGAAATTTAACCAGTTGAACATGGATATTGTCAGCAATGTACTCAACATAATTGAAGATGATAGAAGGAGGCTCTCCCAGTGAAAAATTAGATAGGAAACCTAAGATGGATTCATCTGTATGCTCATTTGTAAAGTATCCTAGGATGAATGATAACATGGAAATGACATGCCTTGAACATTCTGGAAATTCTGAAGTAGAATATGGAGGATTGATTTGTGGAATTTCCACATGTAAGGGCATGAATATTTATAAGATCTGAAATCTTTGGGAAAATCAAGGCCAATGTACAACTTTGTAAGTGCTTCTATTGACAAAAGGATTGCTTTAGGATCATGTTTGAGTTGTAACTTTTGGTTTATGGATTCAGCAGTAATTGTAAACATTAATTCTTTGTTTGCATTCACTATTGCTCTTTGTTCAGGCACAATATAGTTTTGACACAACCTAATAATATTTGGGCATCGATGAGTGACTGTAACAACATATTTGGGTAGATTTGATTCCCAAATTTGAACTTCTTCCACCTGATCTAAGGATTTTTCAAAGCTCCAACTGTGGAAGTCTAACAGATTGAATTCTACAATTGGATATGTTATTTTATAGTCTACATCTGCTAAGGGGATGTGATCAATGTCTACAACAGGAGGTTGTAGAGGATTC
>JAXQQM020073297.1:0-21813 GCA_034641835.2 Pinus albicaulis
TTTGGTGAAGATGTCGGCAGTTTGCTCGTTTGTGGAACAATGATGTAGATGGATGGTCTTGGCCTGAACATGATGTCGAATGAGATGGTACTTTGTATTGATGTGCTTTGTTCGATCATGGAACTTTGGGTTCTTGGCCAACTTTATTGCAGAAGTGTTGTCGATCATGAGTGGAGTGGAATACATCTGTTTCATCTGCCAATCTTCCAGGATTTTCCGGAGCCACACAATTTCCTTTGTTGCTTCAGCTGCTGCCACATATTCTGCCTCGGTCGTGGAATCTGCTGGAACTGACTGTTTGCGTGATCTCCATGAGACGGCTCCTGATCCAAGACTCATGGTGTAACCTGTAGTAGACACCCCTGTTTCTTTGTCGCCATCAAAGTCTGAATCAGAGTATCCGGTCAAGATGAAGTCGCCTACGTGTGTATATTTGAGTCCAAAGTCTTGAGTCCCCTTCAAGTACCTTAGTACTCTTTTTGCAGCAGACCAATGTCCTTCACAAGGTTTTTGCATGAACCTTGAGAGGATTCCAACAGCAAATGAGATGTCAGGTCTGGTGGTGGTCAAATAGATAAGACTTCCTACAAGCTGTCTATACTTAGTTGCATCCTCAAATTCCTTTCCTTCAACAGATGTGAGCTTCAAGTTTTGTTCCATTGGAGTGCCTAAGGGTTTACAATCATCCATGCCAAATTTGTTCAAGAGATCTCCAATGTACTTCTTTTGAGAAAGAAAGATGAATTTAGGATGTTGAATTACTTCAATACCCAAATAGTAATGAACATGACCCAAATCATTCATTTCAAAACCTTTCTTCAACTCTTTCTTCATGGATGCAATATAGCTCTCATTGTTTCCTGTTATCAAAAGATCATCTACATATACCACAAGATATACAACTGTTTTTCCAACTTTCTTAACAAACAAATTTGCATCATCAAGATCAAAGTGTTTGAAATCAAGTTTCAAAAGATGCTCGGTCAACTTCTCATACCAGGCTCGTGGTGCTTGCTTGAGGCCATACAAGGATTTCACAAGTTTGCAAAATTTGTGTTCTTGACCCTTTATCGCAAATCCTTCTGGCTGGGACATATAAACTTTCTCCTTTAGATCTCCATTCAAGAAGGCTGTTTTTACATCCATCTGATGGACTTTCCATCCACTCTGAGCTGCTAAGGCAAAGAGAGTCCGGATGGTGGTCCATTTTGCTGTGGGAGCAAAAGTTTCATCATAATCGATTCCTTCTTTCTGTGCGAATCCTTTTACCACAAGCCTGGCCTTGTGCTTGTCAAGTGAGCCGTCTGCTTTGTACTTGTTCTTGTAGACCCACTTACAACCAATTGGTTTCGTTCCCAAAGGCGGATCAACCAGCTTCCAAGTGCCATTCTTTATCAAGGCATCATACTCCTTCTGCATCGCTTCTTTCCATTCATCGTGAGAAGCGGCTTCTTTGAAGGAAGTTGGTTCATGATCTGTAGACAAACTCAATTCACAGTTATAAGCAATATCCATATCAACAGGGGAATCAGAATTATCTACATCACCTTCGATTTCTTGAGTGGAACTTCTTGTTCCTGTTTTTCCAACCTCATCAGAATGAACATCCTCCAGTGTCTTTGTCAGCCATTTGGGAGGACCTTTCTGAGATGGCCCAGGCTGGTCACTTGACTGAGTTGGGATTGATTCAAGATTCAATCTCCCAATTCTGTCGATCACATCATCCAATGTGTCATCCGTGGTTGTTTCTTCATGTGGGGGAGAGTGTGGTTCAGGAAATGATTCCACGGTTTGATTCAATATCGGAATCCCCCCTTCAAGGTGTGGAATCACATTATCAAATTCTTGGAAAGACTTTGCATGTGTGAATCTGTCCAGGCGATCAAGTTGCCGCTCAACAACCTTGTCACTCTTGGAAGATTCAAGAAATATGACATCTCTTGCTATCACAAACTTCTTATTTGCTTCATCATAGAGACGATATCCTTTGGAGGTATTTGAGTACCCCAAGAAGATACATTTTCTCCTTCTAGCACCAAGTTTGTTCCTTTGACCCTTGGGTATCAAGGCATAACAGGTGGACCCAAAGACCCTGAAATGCTTTACCGAAGGAATGTGGCCATGCCACATTTCAAAAGGAGTTTGTTTCTAATTGAACTTGAAGGACACCTATTCTTTATGTAAACAGCACATAGAACTACATCAGCCCAAAACATCAATTTTACATTCTTGAAAAATAACATGGAGCGGACCATATTTAAGATGGTTCTGTTCATTCTTTCAGCTACACCGTTCTGTTGTGGATTATATGGCACAGTTGTTTGATGTTTGATTCCATGTTGACGAAGATAATTTTCAAATTAGTTTGAAGTGTATTCTTTTCCATTATCAGTACGTAGAGAGCCAATATGTGTTTGTGCATCATTTTCAATCCATGCATGAAAATTATTGAAAGTTTGAAAAGCATCAGACTTATTCTTCAGTAAGTAAATCCAACACATTCTGGTGTAGTCATCAATAAATGTCATCATGTATTTGTTTCCATTTGCAGGAGCAATAGGCATAGGGCCACATAAATCTGAATGAACAAGTTCAAGTTTCCTATGTGCTCTTGAGTGTGAATCATGAAATGGATGTTTGCTATGCTTTCCTAGAATACATGCATCACATTCCTTAGGTTTTCTAGGAATTGTAGGCAGTCCATCAACACCATTTTTCTTCAACAAACGAAGGTTGTCATAATTTAAGTGTCCAAATCTAGCATGCCATAAAAGACTTGATGGAAATGTACCTTCATCATGATATGAACTGAATGCAAAGTTTTGAGCATGAGCAGATGAACCTTTCAACTTCAAAAGTCTCCCTTCTTCTATTCCCTCCATGACAAGTGAGTGATCTGATGCTGATCTGACCTCTGCCTTGCCATCAAACAAGTGAACTGAGTGTCCTTGCTGCCGGATTTCAACCAGGGACAACAAGTTTCTCTTCAACTCTAGGAGGTATAGAACCTCATGTAGGATGTGATCAGGAAGACCAGGCAGTTTAAGCCTGACTGTGCCAAGCCCTGATGGCTTGAGTTTGGATTTATCTGCGAAATATACTGCTCCATCAACTTTGTCAGTGAATTCTTCAAAAAATCTTTTCTAAATGTCATGTGACATGTTGCTCCTGAATCTAGCAACCAATCATCTCTCCATGAAGTAAATGAAACATCAAAGAGGTTTTCAGTTACTCCATTGTTACAATGTGCTAGAACATAGTGAGCGGATTCAGGTGCTTTACATTTGTCTTTGTCATTGGTTTTACCTTTGTCTTGATTTCTGTGCTGCTCAATTTTTTTCCATGGTGTTCTGCATTTGGATGCATCATGTCCATCTCTATTGCACCGTGTGCAATGAAGATTGGATTTGTCAGCTTGTCTGCCCCCCCTTTCTGTGAAGTTCCTTCTTCCTCTTCCTCTT
This sequence comes from Pinus albicaulis, assembly GCA_034641835.2. NCBI lineage: Eukaryota > Viridiplantae > Streptophyta > Pinopsida > Pinales > Pinaceae > Pinus > Pinus albicaulis. The sequence goes on from JAXQQM020073297.1 coordinate 3,462, forward strand.
CTGCCACCTCTTCCTCTGGATGCATCTGGAGTATGACTCTTTTCTCTATGTGCCAAGTATGCAGCCTCTTCGGAAGATGAAGGGACTGTCATCTTCCCAAAAGCTTTCTCTCTTTCTGCAAAATTTTTCTCAAGTTTATCAAAGGTGATATGCTCAAGGTTTCCACTTGCTTGCAAAGACTCAAGATAATGTGAGTAAGTCGGATATAATTCCTTAACATATGCTATGAGAGGTATGTCCATTTTTACACCAGTGTTTTCAATGTCATGCATTATAGATCTTACTTCTGAAGCTAAAGCAAGGGGATCATCATTCTTCATTTCAAGACTGAATAGCTTAACCATCAATTGAACATTTTCTAATTTTGAATGTGAGTCATAGAGTTCTTTTAGTTTCTTCAAGGCTTCATAGGCATTTGAGAATGATGAGATATGGCGACTCACCTCTTCACTCACTGAGGCTGCAATCAAGGCATAAGCCTTGCAGTTCTTGTTTTCCCAAATGGCAAGCTCTTTGTCTGACGTGGGCTTCTCTGGTGGATTTTCTGCTTGTCCTTCACAGATTCCTTTCCACAGCTCATTAAAAATGAGTGTGTGTTTAATCTTCCGCGACCATTCAAGATAGTTCTCTTTGCCGGAGAGAACTATCCCAACAATTGAGATGAGAGAATGCATTAGACTGCTGGAAAAAATCTTCTGAAGAGGAAACAAATTCTGCTATAAAAAATTCGAACTCTTGAAATATTTCAAATAAAGGGGCAAAAACTCTTGCTGGAAAAAATGTTCTGAGTTTAAAAAACTCTTTCTGGAAATTAAATCTGCTCAAAAACTCTTTACTGAAGACTGAATTTTAAAAAAACACTCTTTGCTATAGACTGATTCTGCAGAAAAAATGTATTTTTTTTTTGTTTGGGGAAAAAATTTGTATGAGAAAAGAGATGGAATGATGAAAGGGAGGGGGCGGAAATATATATGGGAAATGGTATTGAAAAGGACGTAATAGCATGTGAGGGGCGGTATATATATAGGAGGCGGAGATATAAGGCAAAGCGCTATATTAAATGATGGGAGGGGCGTGGTATTAAATACAGAAGGGGCGCGGTATTACGTGGGAGGTTCGTGGTTTTAAATATTGAACAGTGGTATGACTGCGCGTGGTGTATTGTGAACAGCTTGATATATAAATGACAGCGTGAGACAGCGTGGTGTATACAAAGTGAACAATTGACAGGGTTTAATGTGATTGGACCGCTGTATTAAATGGCGGTAGTTTTGTAAATAGCATGGACAGACAGCATTTATATACATCGTTTATATAAACAATGGATAGGCGGTATACATAAACAACGTGGTATGTAAAACTGGAGTCGAATACCCACGTCAAATAACACAGCGTTTGAATAACACAGCGTTTGTATGACAAATAACACAGCGATGTATTGTAATATGTAACGCAGCGTATTACAATTTGAAAGGGCGGACTGTGTTTATATGCAAAGGAGTTGTATGACAAAGGAAGAGCAAACAGTGTATGGACGCAAATAGTGATGGAGTGACCAGCGTTCAATGAAAACCGGCGTTCATTAAAACCGGCGTGGATACCATAAAACCAGCTCGGAACTGTTCAATACGCAGCGTTTGACAGTGGAATGCTTTTGCAGGGGCGTGACTGTTATATGGAGGGAGCGCTGTAATGCAATATTGAATATAGGGAAGGCGTAGATGAAAGTGCGTAGGGAGGAGATGGGTAGGTCGAGCAGAGTTGAGGGATGGAGATGTATGCAGAGTGAGGGAGATGAGTGAGGGTGCAGGGAGAATGGAGGAGGGAGGTGTGAGTGAATGGAGCGTAGGGATGAATGAGGAGGCTCAAAAGGGCGTTACATAAAAAATTTGAACTTGAATCTGCAGAAGACAGAGTTGCAGGACTGCTGGAATGGCAGAGCCTGCAATTTGCAGATTGACAGAGCCTGCAGTCTGCAGGAGCTGGAGCTGCAAATGTCAGTGCTAAATAGGGAAAAAAAAATGCAGAATAACAGTCTAGCAGTTAATGAGCAGCAAAAAACATTAAAAATATAAACTGAGCAAAGGGTAGGGAGTTACACCACAGGGCAGAAATGCCAAATGTCGAGCTGGCTCTGATACCATGTCAAACCAGGAGGTAACTCCTCAAAACTAGAATGTGTATTAGCTGGAGAATGTACATGCTTATATAGATGGGAGGTGAGGCTATTGGGATTCAGCTCCCAATGACTCTTGGCCTTCCTTATTTCCTAATAATAAATAATATACAAAAATACATATGCACACCCATCCATAGGATTAGGTGTCAACAAAAATCAACCATTAACATTTGAATTCATATTGATTTATAGTTCATCCCACAACTTTTGGGGAAAATAAAATAAAATAAGATAAAAAATTTCAAGAAAAAATCTTATAAAAAATGTATAAAACAATTTTAAGGAATTTATTTCATCCAAAGATGTTTTATGTTGTAATGTTTAACATTTTGATTGGGTTAGAGTGAAATAAAAATAAAATAAAATAAAATAATTAATAATTATAATTATCAATAAAATATTTTAAATCAATTAAATTGATAAAACTAAAAATAAATATAAAATTAATAATTTAAATTTAAATAAATGGTTAAAATCTGGCCTACGTCAGCAACCCATAGCGCTACAGATGGGCCAATAAGAAAGACACTCCACTCCCTATATAATGAATCAGGGTTTCAATTTCCATGGACGCGTTTCCTTTTCACGAATATTGCCACCTCGAGTATTGTCTGTGGTCTCAGGTTCGATTCAGGGTAGTGACATCAATGGCTCCGAAGGTAGAGAAAATAGTGGCATCAATGGCTCCGAAGGCAGAGAAAAGGCCCGTCGCTGGGAAAAAACCCATGGCAGAGAAATCCCCTTCAACAGAAAAGAAGCCTTCCAAATCTGATAATAATCTACCAAAGGAAGGAGACAAAAAGAGCAAGAAGCATAAGAAAAGTGTGGAGACGTACAAGATCTATCTTTTCAAGGTTCTGAAGCAGGTCCATCCAGAAATGGGTATTTCCAGCAATGCCATGGGAATCATGAACAGTTTTATCAATGATTTATTTGAGAAATTGGCGAGCGAGGCTTCTAAACTCGCTCGCTACAGCAAGAAGCCAACTATTACTTCCCGGGAGATCCAGACAGCCGTAAAACTCGTTATTCCTGGGGAGCTGGCCAAGCACGCCGTGTCTGAGGGTACTAAGGCTGTTACAAAATTCACCAGCGCTTAGAGTCTTGTCCTCTTTTGAGGATTTCTTTTAAATAGGTCTAGGGTTTTATTAGAACTGGCATTTTCTGCATCACAATTTTTGCATTTTCCGTTCTTTTTCTTTTGTAAGACTCCTAAATGGATTCTTATTGTCAGTCTTGAATTGCTCTTGGATTGAGCTTTCACATGTTCCTTTAAAGATTAGAAGCTGATCTACTAAATTTATTTTTTGGTTATCTGAAAAACTTGCTTTAAAGATTTGAAGCTGATCTACTAAATTTATTTTTTGGTTATCTGAAAAACTTGCAGTATCTTTCGTTGATTTTAAAGATTTGAAGCTGATATAATAAATTTATTTTCTGGTCATCTGAAAAATTTGCAGTATCTTTCTTTGATATACAGAATTGTTACATGTAGCATATGTTGTTCAGCCGTGCGCATCAAGGCCCTGCTTAGGGTTACAGTGGAGAATTTTATAATAAAGCTATAAAGAAGAAACAATATTGTACGGGTTACAGTGGAGAATTGGTGTGGTAACAGGCATCCATTTCCTCTTTTTAAACCTAAATAGTAACAAGAAACCATGTGTTAGTCTCAGTACTGTAGAAGCTTGGATAATTGGAAGAAATACATGCATTTAATATGGTTGGAGGATTCTCCACAGAATGTTGTAGGAATTTGGCAGCAGATAAAAGTGTTTCTAATTTGATTGATTCCGTTCTGTTTTCAATTGATAGTTTAATTTGATTTGGATATCTCAAAAACTTCTAAATGATTATACTTAAAAGGCTTGAAATCCTGTAATTTTGGTAGCGTGGAATTTGAAAATTTTGAAATCTGAGTGAAAAATTATAAAGAGAATATAAACTTTTTCACAATTAACCATAATTGTAATGCAATTGGCCTGATATATTATTTTGAATATTAAAGTCTTTACGATTATTTATTAATCCAGTGCGTTTTTAAAAAATAGATTTGTGTTATAATAATAGAATATTAATTTCAACAGTTTTTTTTTTCTTTTTTCTGGGTTAAATATAGAGTTTTTTTGGGCATTTAATTTAGATTAAATATAGAGCTTTTTTTGGGCATTTCAAGAAAAATTAATTAGGTAAGGATATTTAATTTAGATTTAATATTAATTTGATTTTTTTCTTAATTAATATATATTTATTTTACTTTTGCATTTCGATAAAATATTAGAGAGTTTATAGGTGTTTTGGTTTCTAATTTTGTATTCTTAATGGGATTTGTCTTTTAAGAAACTTGATTTTTTTGTGTTTATAAATCTAAATTTAAAATAGATTTATATTGGTGTGACTTTAGTCCACAAATTATGTTCAATCATAAAAAAGCCAAAAAAAAAGGGAAATACTTTAAATACTTTAATAAAATTATTTAGAAATAATGAAGTGTTTTAAAATATACTCATATGATTTTACATTGTTATTATTAAGCATATCAAATTATTTGAAAAACACATTTTATTTAAGTGATGAGTGCATTTGGAATCCTGGTCAATCAATCTTTTATTTGTTGGAAACCTGGTCACTGCTAAGAGGGGGTTGTGGGAAGGGGATAGTGGTAGAAAATATAACTTTTAAAAACTTTTCACCAATATATTAAACAATCAATAAAGGGGGGAGGGGATAGTGGTTGCAAATATACAACTTTTTAAAACTTTTCAGATCAATAAATCAACGTATAAGGAGTAAATATGAACACACAATTTCATCAATAATCAACACATAAGAGTCATGACACATAAAGAAAATTAGACACATAAGTCTACTAACATCTACATTTCTTATAACATATACATTTGTATGTCAAACATAAAAAATAAATTGTGACTTGCCAAATCTTTAAATTGATAACACATAATCATCAAACCAATAGTCTAGGAGCAGAAATGAGGTTTGGGAGGGGTAATTTTCTTTGGAGAAAAGTGCACAGATAACTCAACCAGAATAATAGGGATTTCCCCTTGCCAACTTACATTAAGACTCACCAATCTACCATTGAGAGAGTTCCATCAATTTCCACCCTAATTCCTTAAATGCATAATGATTTTGCTATTGTGTGGATCATCATTTTGAGAAAGTGTAGGATGTGTGGCGAGTTGGATGGCCATGGTTCCCCAGTTGTTTGAGTTGGGTGATGGAAATGGAGGGTGATGGCAATGGAGCCATATCTTTCCAGGATTTAACCTTGTTTCTCATCCCATCCGGGAGTTATAAAGATTTGTCCTTAAAAAAATGAAAATGATGGATAAATAAATGTTACAATACATGTTAAAATGAATATTATTAATCTACTCACGATAAAAGAGACTTAATAATTAACAAGAAATAAGATGGTTTTTTTGTTTTTGTCTTTGTTTCATGTAAGTAAGAATTTTATAACAACAATATATATGATATGAATTAAGTATGTTATTTATAAGGGGCTCGGAGGATAACAATCATTACTCTCAATTATTTGGAGTAAATTCAATTGAAAATAATTAACAATTAATATTATTAGAATATTTTAAAAAATGTTTAAGAGTAATTGATAAAATTTGAATAGTTTTGGAAATCAAAGTTTGTGATACATGGTGGTAGTTAATTGCATTGTAAGGAGCTCTACAGTCCATAAATAGGAAGAAGTAGTGATGCATATGAAAAAAACATAATTTTGGCTCAATTGAAATAGTAATAACAATAATAATTACATTCAATTCAATTTATTATATTATTACTTTTTAACTAAATTTATATTGGTATTACCTCAAAACATCAAAACATCAAGATAGAATTTTCATATGTTCATGATTTTATTGATTTCACTATAAGCGAACTTAATCTGCCACAAGGCAAACCAGATATAACGGTCACCTGTGGAGGATACAGCGTGAGCAAGATAAAAAAACCAATGGAATTAAACAAGACTATTAGTTACTAAATCACAAATATAAGCACTATTGTAATACATGACATAAAATCAGGAGTTCCAGGAAATCACAGGAGCATGATCCTTGGAAATGGAACCTGTTGGAGCTGGAGGATTTTCCTAACACTAGAGATGGCTCTCCAAGTGGGCTATCCCGGCATCCAAAATATACAAGAACAAATGATAATACTACTCAACACACTTGATGTCATTTAGGGAAGATAAAATGTTATACTGCTCCTCTTGTTTCTCCTTCGTAATTCTGCCTAGGATGGTTTTCAACTGCCAATGAAGGATAATGGAGTTAAAGTATAGTTTTTGTCTTCCCCTGATGTGACTAAGGCTAGGAATCCAATGGGATACCTCCTCAATGATGTCACAATCTATGAAAATTTGATGGTATTCAGTAGAGAGGAAATCAAGATGACGAATATCAACACGAATGTATAAAGGGATAAATGTTTGGTATATGGTCACAACCTCCTGTGTCTGTGTCTGGGCATGAGTTCTACCTTGGGGTCCATGGCCACCCCACTTCGGCAACCATGCAGTGCCAAGGCACGATGCTCAAGAGAAGACAAATCCAAATACAAGGCTCGAGAATTGATACTCTAGGGGAAGAGTAGCAAAGACAAGGGATGCCAAGAAAAGCCTAAAATGATAATTGGAGGGAGGAAAAAACAGAAAAAAAAAGGAAGAGAGGCTGTGGGGGGGGGGGGGGGGGGGTGGTAGGAAGGGGTCCTCAGGAAAGACAAAGCTTCAAACCATTTCAAACACACCACGAGTCATGAAGACAAAAACCGATAAACTCTGAACACCAACCTAAATTGTAACCAACGAATTCAAGACCAAAAGATATGTGAAAAGAGCCAAGAGTCTCAGAAAGTACCCCAATAAACATGTCACACAATGTCCCAACCTATGAAAGGTGTATCAATAAAGTTCGGGCCACATTAATGAATAACTCCAAAATATGGGCACAAGATATGCAAAGGAAATTGCTGGAAGTGGTGTACATATGATATTTTTTCATATATATATATATATATATATATATATATATATATTTGATGAAGTTAGAATGTGTAAGATTAAATTTTTTTGTGAAGGTTCTATAATTCAAGGTGGAATGAGTTCCAGTATATAAATTTAATGTAGGGATGATATATTGTCCATGTCTTCGACACGTTATTTTCATTTGTGGCCAAAAAAAATATGACTTTTAATTAATTTGTAAAAATTTTAAAACAATTTACAAATTACACCAAAGTTTCTATAAAATTAAAAATTAAATTTATTATTTTGAAAATAAAAAATTAATTTTTGAATTAAAAAAAAAGAATTCTTGTTCTTTAATTAATGGATATACATGAATGGACTAATTTTATTTGGTTTTAAATCAAATTGTCAAAAATAAATTTGGTTTATAATAAAATAAAATAAAAATAAATAAATAAATAAATAAACTTCACACCACCAAGTGTCTAGAAAAAATAATTATCCGACTTGATTTGACACAAGCACTGATTATTTACTTGTTTTATAGTTATTTGGTATATTTATGTATGGTATTAAAGCAAGAGAAGAAACATTTCCATGTCAAATAGAATTAGACATGACGAGTAGGGAAGGGGATGATTCCTTGTATATTTTTCCAATGCCAATCGTGGTTTCCAGGAGGTTTTGGTTTGTAGATATTGGATTTTGTTGACTGAACAATATGAAAAATATGCCAAAGACTCACAAAAATATTGCAATATTAATAGGTCTGCACGGAAGAAATGCAAGGGAGAAGCACGATAGGGAGCCACGTTGTAGCATTTTGGAGAAGATACCTATTTGCTTAAATGGTCAAAGGATGGGTTTTTTTGTTCAATGAAACTATGATTGATTGAATTTGAGGTGGGATGATCCTTCATCTCCTTTTCATCATTGGTTCCCATTGGTACATGATTGAAGGTTTCCTTATGCTTTAGTGATGATTTCTCAGCACTGATTTTTCTATTATATATTATACAGAGAACCCAATCATCCAAATAAAACAAGAAGAGTACTTTTAATTAGTACACAAATAAAATGAGAGAGAAAACGTGGAAAATATATAATTTATTGTGGAAAAAAATATCAACATAGGTGTCTAATCACAAAAAAACCCAACAAAGAGAAGACATAATTACTTACTCCTAAGTTGTCTTTATTCCTTACAAGATTGTTAATATCAACAAGGCCACTACAAGGTATTTTCCAGAAGGGCTTGAATACACCCTTATATTTCCATATACTATACATTGGAGGCTTGATAAAAGTTCCTTTTACACATACATTGACCATGACCAAGTGTCGTGGGATTGGAAGTCCAGGGCGTGTAGGAGTAAACAAAGAATCGAGCTTAAGTGTCATGTGACCAGGCACCGTGTCCAAGCACGAAGGTGAGAGAGACCCTGGTTGTTGAATGCTACAAATTGTTAGATCCCCCCATGTGTCTTGGAGATTTGGTACCCCAAAAAATTAGATGGAAGACGGGGAAAATCCTTCCTAATTGAAATACCAGGAAAATGTAATAGGGTGGAGTGGGAGGTTAAGAAGTTTGTGCATCAAGGTGGAGAATTCCCACATCTCATAAAATGAGAAAGTTATGAAACACAAGGGGTTCAAATAATTACCTGGGACTGAGGCCACATGGAGGGCGTGAAGGTGGATAACATCACACTGATATTTAGTTATGGTGACAACACCCTGGATCCCCGGACCCCCGAGATTTCGAATATATGACATGGTAGAGCGCTTGAGATTTAAGTCCAGGGTTGACATGGCGCACGAGGCCCATTCAGTGGAGGAAATTTTTGTGTGGCATGAACATCTCCAATTACAGTTCAAGGGGGAGACAAAGCCTTATTATGAGATGTACATTACCATGTAACCTCGGTACTTTCATAGGAGGCGCCCATGTACTTTGCAAGGGAGCCTTAGGGATACATTATTGAGATTTAATCAACGAGGTGAGGGGAAGTGGTGGAGCCCCGAGCTTGCTAAGTTAATGTTGGCTTGAGGGGTCATGACCTAGGTTCGAAGTTGAGGTTAACCAACAAAACCCTCTTACTACTGGCCCTTTCGAAAGTGACCTACTTGCGGAAGTCAAAGTTAATATGGTTGGAGGGTTCTCCATGTGACCTACATGCATTTAATATGGTTGGAGGATTCTCCATGTGACATGGATACAGAGAATTTTGTAGGAATTTGGCAACAGATAAAAGTGTTTCTAATTTGATTTATTTTTTATGTTTTCAATGGATAGTTTAAGCTGATTTGGATATCTCAAGAACTTCTAAATGATTATACTTCAAAGGCTTGAAATCCTATAATTTTGGTAGCGCTGAATTTGAAAATTTTGAAATCTGACTGCAAAAACATTAGATTCTATACATAATGTACTTAAATGTAGGCAATTAATATATTTTATATAAACAGAATATAAATTTTTTTCACAATTATCCATAATTGTAATGAAATTTACCTTATAATATTATATATTATTTTGAATATTAATTTTTTTACAGTTATTTATTACTCCAGTGAGTTTTTAAAAATCAAAATAGATTTGTGTTATAATAATATAATGTTAATTTGAACCGTTTTGTTTGGTTACATATGTTAAATATATAATATTTTTTTTTTGGTAAATATAAAAGAAAAATCAATTATGTAAGGGTATTTAATTTAGTTTTAATATTATTTTGATTTTTGATTTATTTATTTTATTTCTGGATCTCCATAAAAGATTAGAGAGTTTATAAAGTGCTTTTGTTTCTAGTTTTGTATTCTGAAGGGGATTTGTTTTTTTGGAAATTTTATTTTTCTTTATTTCATAAATCTAAATTTAAAATAGATTAATATTTCTGTGATTTTAGTCCATACATTATGTTTAATCATAAAAAAGTCAAAAAGAAAAAATACTTTAAATAGTTTAATAAAAATATACTATTAGTTTAAAATAGATCTATATTGGTGTGACTTTAGTCCACACGCTTATGTTTAACCTTAAAAAAAATCCAAAAAAAGGAAATACTTTAAATACTTTAATAAATATATTTAGAAATAATATAGAGATTTAAAATATACTCATATGATTTTACATTGTTATTATTAAGGGTATTAAAATATTAGAAAAAACACATTTTATTTGTTGGAAACCAGGTCACTACTAAGAGGGGGTTGTGGGAAGGGGACACTGGTAGAAAATATAAATTTTAAGAACTCTTCACCAATATATTAAACTATCAATAAAGTGGGGAGGGGATAGTGGTAGCAAACATACAACTTTTAAAAACTCGTGACCAATATATTAAACGATCAATAAATCAACATATAAGTAGTAAATATGAACACACAATTTCATCAATAATCAACATATAAGAGTCATGAAACATAAAGAAATCAACTCACAATCAGACAGATAAGTCTACTAACATCTCCATTAGTATGTCAAACATAAAAAAATAAATTGTGACTTACCAAATCTTTAAATTTATAACATATAATCATGTGCCCCGAGAGATCAAACCAATAATATTGTGAGCCGTATGAATTTCTCGGGATGAGGTAGGGATGTCAATGGGATAATATAGGGTTCTTGGTGAATTTCATCCTCTGCCACAATTTAGAATGGCTTTGTTATACGCCCACCTAAGAGTTATATCCATGTGTTCGAGTCCCATATTGCTATGCTCAATTTGAATTTCATCCAATTGCAATGATATTTATTACTTAGCCTCATTGTGTTCTAGAAGAACATTGTTGAGAAGGGCTTTGATAAATTTATAGTAAAGCTCAATGGTGTAGAGGTATTGGTTTTGGCATTCGTAAGTATGACTTGGATTTGGGACCCATTCTAAAATTTATGTTAATACCTATGTATTGTTTAGTTCATCCATGTTTGCAGGAACCTTTGTTGTAGCATGTTCGATTTCTTGTTGAATGTCATTAGGATTTTGGATTTGATAGAAATGATTTGAATTGTGGGAATGAAGGTGAGCTCGTGCGCTCCCTTCCACTATGTTGGATGAGACATAGTGGCTTGTGACCCTTTGATGTGAAGGGGTTAGGGATGATAAAATAAATCTGGGAGAGGATGGATGCATGAGACACCCCCCCAAAATAATGATGAATAAGAGACAAGGAAATGAAAGACCTAAGAGAGCAAAGACGAAGGGTGGGGCACCAAAAATTTAGAGTTATAAGAAAAATTTCTCTCGGCAATGAAGGTGTAGGAAGTGCACCTTCAATGGGGGAAGATAAAATTTTAGAGAATTAAAAACACATCCAAAGAAAAAACCAATAAACTCATATCCATGGTGGAAAATTTTCCGAGAGAAGATCTTGTCTAACATTGGACTAGGAGTAGGAAAACCACCATTTTAGACAAAAAAATGCTTCAAAAATCAAGACTTTTCAACTGACACATAAAACCAACAATTGTAAAATTCAAAGCAACCAAAAATAATTTCCAGAGATACTTGAGTGTAGATTTAGATTTTAATATGGCCAACACTGTGGTTGGGGGTACAAATACCTCGCAACCTATCCAACCCAACCAACATAAGGGCATTCCACACTAAGAGAAACCAACCTCCACTTAAAGAAAGTAAAGCATTTCCCAAAATCTAGCCTGTGTAAATTCTCCTCAATTTTGTTGAGTGTACGAGGCAAGAGCCAAATAATAGGCACAATGGAGGAGGCTAGGTCTAGAGTACTTGGTCCTACCCCCCTTAGAAGAAAGGAAACAATAGTGTAGGAGTAGATTTCAGGTTTGGGAGGGGTGAGTTTCTTGGGAGAAAAGTGCACAGACAACTCAACGAGAATAATAGTGGTTTCCCCTTGCCAACCTACATTAAGAATCACCAACCTACCATTGAGAGAGTTCCATCAATTTCCACCCTGATTCATTAAATGCATAATGTTTTTACTATTGCGTGGATCATCATTTTGAGAAAGTGTAGGATGTGTGGCGAGTTGGATGGCCATGCTTCCCCCCTCGTTTGAGTTGGGTAATGGTAATGGAGCCATATTCTTCCATGCTTTACCCTTTTTTCTCATCCCATGTGGAGTTATAAAGATTTATCCGTAAAAAAATGAAGATGATGGATAAATAAATGTTACACTACATGTTAAAATGAATATTATTAATCTACTCATGATAAGAGAGACTTAAAAATTAACAAGAAATAAGATGGTTTTTTGGGTTTTGTCTTTTTTTTCATGTAACTAAGCATTTTATAACAACAATATACATTATATGAATTAAGTATGTTATTTATAAGGATTGGGAGGAGAAAAATCATTACTCTCAATTATTTGAAATAAATTCAATTGAAAATAATTGAAAATTAATATTATTAGAATATTTTAAAAAATATTTAAGAGTAATTGATAAAATTTGAATAGTTTTGGAAATCAAAGTTTGTGATACATGGTGGTGGTTGATTGCATTGAAAGGAGCTCTACAATCCAGAAATAGGAAGACGTATTGATGCATATTAAAAAAAAAACATAACTTGGCTCAATTGAAAAAGTAATAACAATAATAATTCGATTCAATTGAAGTTATTATATCATTATTTTTTAACTAAATTTATATTGGTATTACCTCAAAACATCAAAACATTAAGATATAATTTTCATATGTTCATGATTTTATTGATTTCACTATAAGTGGACTCAATTTGCCACAAGGTAAACCAGATATAATGGTCACCTATGGAGGATACAACATGAGAAAGATAAAAAAAACTAATGGAAGTAAACAAGCCTATAAGTTACTAAATCACAAATATAAGAACTATTGTAATACATGACATAAAATCAAGATTTCAGGGAAATCACAGGAGCATGATCCTTGGCACTGGAACCTAGCATGATCCGTGGCACTGGAACCTAGAGGAGATGGAGGATTTCTCTCACACTAGAGATGGCTCTCCAAGTGGGCTATCATGGCATCCAAAATTTCCAAGAACAAATTCTAATACTACTCGACACACTTGATGTCATTTAGGGAAGAGAAAATGTTATACTGCTCCTATTGTTTCTCCTTCGTAACTCTACCTAGGATGGTTTTCAACTACCAATGAAGGATAATGGTGTTAAAGTATATTTTTTTTTCTTCCCTTGCTGTGACTAGGGCCAGGAACCCAATGGGATACCTCCTCAAGGATGTCACAATCTATGAAAAGTTGATGGTATTCAGTAGAGAGGGAATCAAGATGATGAATCTCAACACGAATGTATAAAGGGATAAATGATTGGTATATGGTCGTAGCCTCCTATGCCTATATCTAGGAATGATTTCTATCTTGGGGTCCTAATCTAAAAATGGATTGTACTTGAAATAAGGGTGCAAGGTATCCATTTCCAATCATTCTAAATGTGCAAACAACTCTAATACCAATCTGATCTGAAATGTGTGAACAAAATATTTCTTAGACAGATATAGACAGTAGGGGCTTTTACTGGTTATTTCAACTTTCAAAGAAAGGATGAAACCAGAAGCTTCTAGCCCTCTTACTGGCTCTGCCTAAGGAAATATGAAGTAAACATTGAAACGATCTAGCAATGAAAGTATTTTTTTTCTGATTGAAAAGTATTCATTAACCAATATTATGAGTGTAAAAGCATGTTAAGGTGTTCTGCAATGGAACAAATGTGGTTTGGAATGGAACAAATATGTTTTGATAATTGTATAGGCCTTTTTGTGTTAAGAGGACTTATTTAAATTTATTGTTTAAGGTATTAAACTCTGGAAATAAGAAACAAGAATTCACAGCATATAACAAAGCATCTGATAAAGAAGTTCACCCCTCTCTTGGCCTACATCTGCTGGGTCCAAAAGCCCCCAAATGGGCTTTTCCTTTCTCTATTAATGCTCAAAAATAGTTATACACCATGAAGAAAGTCTCAATAGGCTGGAATAGCTGCATAATCAGAATCAGAGTGCTGGAAACAATAAAAATTGACTATTCATTCACCTCAAACAGATGAACATAGTCCAATACAGTTGATCATTCCCATAGCCCTGGTGGCTCCACAAGAAAATCCGCTGATAAAACCTATGATAGAGAGCCCTAATGGCTCTGTAACCTATTCCAATAGCTTCAGAATGCTTCAATACCCCTAAAACAAAACAAAAAAAATCGTTCCAAAAGGACTTTCCTAGCCAAAGTTATGATCCAAACTAACTTTGCCCAGTTAGGGCTAGGAAAACTCCACCAAAAGTGGTGGGACTGCAGTTAACCCCGCCATATGTGGGGCGGCCAAAAAAATAGGTGGAATCTGCCATAACAACACCAATTGTTTGAGGGCTAAAATTAAGGCCACGGGGGTCATGTGACTGCGCCCTTCGGAGTTTGTTTAAAAAAAACTTTGAGTTATGGCGGAATGTAATAAAGTCGATCCATAATAAAAAACCATAAAAAACCAACCCGCCAAAATACATGTGACCTTATCGATATTGCTACATGCCCATTTCTTGAAGCCCAAGGTTCTGAGCCATATGGTCGTATGCGGAGGGGGTTGGCCCCCTTTTGGGCCCCGCCCAAACCAACAACAAAATTTAAATATAAGTTCGCGACGTATAATGTTAAGAACCACTTGTGGCCCATTGGTCGGGCCAGCCAATTACCACCGCCCCGACCCGGGGTCGATTCCTGTCCGCGACAATATAATTTTGTAAAACAATTATGTTTGACCCTTGGGGCCACGTGGCGGCCTTCGGGCTGGCCACGTGGCACCCTACCATTGGTTGCCACCTGAATATTCTCCAAAATATTCTTTGGAATATTCCTAGAATATTCTTTTTTTTAATAATACTTATTTTTTTAATAAGGTCAAATTTTCAAACTGGCCTTTTTTACCTGAAATTGATAAAATTCAAAGTTGAATAACTTTCTCATACAACATCGGTTTTCAGTGCCGTTTACGTCTACAAGATCGTCTTTTCGAGATCTTTCCTATCGTTCTATTTTGGACCATTTCTAAGCAACTAATTTTTTTAGCATTTTTCCATTGAGGACATGATCACCTGATCACACCTCCCAAATGGGAAGCTTTTGGACCCACAAAAGCTCTCTGATTAGTGAAAGTGATAATGTGGAGACTGATTCTTCACTTTTCCACCCTTGAATAACTAAAATCTACCTGATTTCATCAAATGGAGCTTTTCGGAAAATGATAAATTGTCTCTGGAATTAACTAATCGACCATTGCTAACACTGACTGAGTCATGATGCAAATTCTTAAAATTTGCAGAACAACAACTGTAATTTGCAGAAAAAAAACTATTTTTGCACTGATCAAACTTACAAGAAGACTTAAAATAACATTCACCTTGCAAACTTTGCTTCCTGTGTGCTTTCTTTTTCAACCAGCAACTTGAAGCAACATGGTTAAATCCACCACAAAATGTGCAACAAAACTTATTTTCATTTGAACAAGAAAAATTATCATTCTTTGCTGAAACATAATCAAATTGTTCATGTGAATGATTATACCTATTTTTTTGCATGGAATGTCCATCCTTTTTGTCTTCGAAAGAAGATGAACTAGTAGAGGAGACAACTTTCCTTTTCAGACTTTCATCAATGTTCTTGTCTTGAAAACTGTTTGAACTAGAAGGCTCACCATAAGCGACATGTTTACCCTCTTCTTGCTGCAATGATGGCTTAAAACAATGGAATTCATCCTTAAAACAATTTTGACATAAATGCATTTGAGAACTTGTAACAAAGGTTCTCTTAAAATTTGCATTACATGCATTCAAGGATTTGAATTCTTTGCCATAAAACTGCACATATCCAAGACCAACATTCTTGGGTCACTCCACAATTGAAATAGGTTCAACCATGCCTTTTTCATGCTTGCCCAAACCTTTGCCTTATTGATAGCCCATCCTAAACATTAGTTTGGACCCGATACCTCTTGTATGTTTTTCAAAAGAACCAACACACTTTTCAATAGAGGAAATTGAAGACAAGTTGGAACGATTAACCTCTTCCTCAAGAATTTTCTGGGACAAAGCTTCTTGAGCTTGAAGGAGTTGTTTCTCCATGTCATGCAACCTTTGGAGAATTTCTTCCTTCTCATCCTTCATAACCAACAATTGCGCATGAAGCTTAACACTTTCTCTTTGATCCTCAATGAGAATCTGCACCATGTCCTTCACCTCGAAGAACTCATTCTTCATGTCATCATTGAAGAATTTCATGAAAGAGGAAAATTCACTTGTAGAATAAGATGACATTATGTAAATGGTCAAAACAACCAAAAGAAACTTTCAAATAAAAGTCCTCAAAGCTTTCAAACAAACGACAAGCTTTTAACCAAATTTCAGTAAAGACCCCTTCTCATTCAAGCAGCCATAAAACACAAACTATTGGAGTTTGTTTTCCAAAGATAATTTTGAGGTAAATTGGGTAAGGAAAATAGTCTTCAATCCTTTCCAAGACTTAGCTAACAACAACTATCCTTCCAACTCAAGAAAACTCATACATGCAACCATTTTGCAACCAATAAAACAGTAAATCTCTTACATTGTTTGAAAACCTTTTGCACAATAACAAATGCTCAACCCGAGCTCTGATACCATTTGATCTGAAAATGGATTGTACTTGAAATAAGGGTGCAAGGTATCCATTTCCAATAATTCTAAATGTGCAAACAATCTGATACAAATCTGATCTTAAATGTGTGAACAAAATATTTCTTATACAGAGATAGACAGTAAGGGCTTTTACTGGTTATTTCACCTTTCAAAGAAAGGATGAAACCAGAAGCTTCTGGCCCTCTTACTGGCTCTGCCTAAAGAAATATGAATTAAACACTGAAACGATCTGGTAATGAAAGTATTTGTTTTCTGATTAAAAAGTGTCCATTAACCAATATTATGAGTGTACAAGCATGTTAAGGTGTTCTGAAATGGAACAAATGTGGTTTGGAATGGAACAAATATGTTTTGATAATTGTATAAGCCTTTTTGTGTTAAGAGGACTTATTTAAATTTACTATTTAAGGTATTAAACTCTGGAAATAAGCAGCAAGAATTCACAGCATATAACAAAGCATCTGATAAAGTAGTTCACCCCTCTCTTGGGCTACATCTGCTAGGTCCAAAAGCCCCCAAAATGGGCTTTTCCCTTCTCTATTAATGCTCAAAAATAGTTATACACCATGAAGAAAGCCTCAATAGGCTGAAATAGCTGCATAATCAGAATCATAGTGCTATAAACAATAAAAATTAACTATTCATTCACCTCAAACAGATGAACATAGCCCAATACAACTGATCATTCCCATAGACTGGGTGTCTCCACAAGAAAATCCGCTGATAAAACCTCTAATAGAGCGCCCTGATGCCTCTATAACCTATTCCAATAGCTTCAGAATGCTCCAATACCCCCAAACCAAAACAAAAAATCGTTCCAAAAGGACTTTCCTAACGGATGTTATGATCCAAACTAACTTTGCCCAGTTAGGGCTAGGAAAACTCCACCAAAAGTGGTGGGACTGTAGTTAACACCCCCATATGTGGGGCAACCACCAAAATAGGTGGAATCTGCCATAACACCACCAATCGTTTGAGGGCTAAAATTAAGGCCACGGGGGTCATGTGACCACACCCGTTGGAGTTTGTTTAAAAAAAAATTTGAGTTATGGCGGAATGTAATAAAGTCGATCCATAATATAAAACCATAAAAAAGCAACCTGCCGAAATACATGCGACCTTATCCATATTGTTGCGCGCCCATTTCCTCAAGCCCAAGGTTCCGAGCCATATGGTCGTATGCGGAGGGGGCTGGCCCCCTTTTGGGCCCGACCCAAACCAAAAACAAACTTTAAATATAAGTTCGCGACATAAAAAGTTAAGAACCACTTGTGGTCCATTGGTCGAGCTGCCCGGTTACCACCGCTCTGACCCGGTGTCGATTCCTATCCGCGACAACTTAATTTTGTAAAACAATTTCGTTTGACCCTTGGGGCCACATGGTGGCCTTCGAGCTGGCCACGTGGTGCCCTACCATTTGTTTCCACTGGAATATTCTGCAGAATATTTTGTGGAATATTCCCAGAATATTCTTTGGAATATTCTTTTTTTTAATAATATTTTTTTTTTAATA